>VYZP01019129.1:0-23304 GCA_013400635.1 Hypocryptadius cinnamomeus
TAATAGCTCTGCTTGGTTTAGGGTTTTTTTAAATTTTATTTTATTACATAAAACAGAGATTACAGAGTAAAGGCATATCCTGAATATCAGCTCTGGGGAATGTGAGTCCTTCAACATCAAGAGCAGATTTCTGTTCTGGGTCCTGCATTCCCTGATGGCTCTTTCCGAGGTGAAGATTGGAAGCGAAGTGACAGTGGCAGCGGGTCCTGCAGACGTGGGCAAGGCTGGAAATCCCCCAAAAAGCTAAAATTAGGGTCTGGTGTCAGAGTCCCTGTGAACCTGTTCCTTCTCCTCCTCCAGGAATGCACACATGCCGTGGCTGTGCTTCCTGAGGAGTCTCAGAGCAGGAGAAGACAGGATTTGATTTAAACATGTGGGGTTTAGTTTGGCTGAGATGGGGTTTTACCTATTCCTAAACTTATTTTACCTGTGCTGGTTTTATCAATCCAAACATTTTCTGCAACAAGTGGTTTGAGCCCTTCTGGGTCAACTAATTTACATGAAAAAATAGTTGAGAAGGAATGGGAGAAATTCCCTCAATGGGAATGGGAATTTCTCATGGGAGAAAGGAAAATGCACTGAGCTTTGTGTGATTTTGGCTATTTTCACCTGCTTTGTGATTATGCAGGAATGGGAGAACTTTGAATGTTTGGAGCTCTGCGAGCACAGAAAAACCCTGTTAACTTCCAATGCCACAAAGATTTGGATTCACCAGACCTTTCAAATGTGTCTGTGCCGGGTTTATTGCTGAGTTACCTTTGGCAGGGTTTATTTTCTGTTTATTATCAATCATTTAATGGAAGGTCCCTCTCCAGTGCTGCTTTATTGATGTGGTGAATGACAGAGAGGATCTGTCCTTGGGAAGAGACACCAGCACAGGGTGCAGCCCCTTCCCTGGGGACACTGGGACACAGGGACACGAGGCAGGGAGGGCAGGGGGACAGGCTGGAGCTCCAGCTCAGCTCCTGAGTGTGTCTGAGCAATCCTGCCCCGTGATGTCACCGGTACCTGCCGGTAGGAACGCTGAATCCATTAGCTCTGACAGATTTATGGGATGAGCATATGTTACCAGGATTATGAGAAGCAGTTACATTCATGGGGAGATTTTATGATTCACTGTATCCGCTTGTGGAAACCTTAACTTTTACCCCAGAGCTGCTCGGGAGCGCTGTGTCCTGCTGGCAGGGGCAGGAGAGCTCGGGGAGCAGGGCCGGTGGGTTTGGGATGCAGGGCCTCCCAGGGAGCAGGGGGGTGTGGAGCTGATGGGGACAAAGCCAGCAAAGCTGGGGAGCCAGGAGGGACAGGGAGCAGGGCCAGGAGTGGGGAATGGGGTCAGGAGTGGGGAGTGGGACCAGGAGTGGGGAGTGGGACCAGGAATGGGGAGTGGGACCAGGAGTGGGGAACAGGACCAGGAGTGGGGAACAGGACCAGGAGTGGGGAACAGGACCAGGCAGGGCTGGGGAGCAGAGCTGGTGGGGATGGGATTTGCTGGGGTTAAGGAGCAGGGCTGGAGGCGTTGGGCAGCAGAGCTGGTGGATGTGGGGAGCAGAATTGTTGGGGAGCAGAAGCAGGCAGGGTTGGGGAGCAGGGGTGTTGGGAGCAGAACTCTTGGAGAGCAGGGCTGATGGGGTGCGGGGCTGTTGGGGTTCAGGTCTGTCCGGGAGCAGNAGACGCTGGAGGAGCTCGACTGGTGCCTGGATCAGCTGGAGACCATCCAAACCTACCGCTCCGTCAGCGAGATGGCATCCAACAAGGTGAGCCCACGTGCGGCACCGGGATGCGGGACGGGGATGCGGGGTGGGGATGCGGAGAGGCGCGGGGCTCTGAGCCTGATCCCGACCCGTCCTCGCGTCTGTCCAGGACAGCAGCTCCGAGTTAGTTGCGGTGAAGGGGCTGCGCGGAGACGCGTCCAGGGAGAACTCGCGGCGGGGGGCGTGGGGAGCCATCCGGGATGGAGCGCGGAGAGCGATCCGGGATGGATCGGGGAGAACGATCCGGGATGGATCGAGGGGAGCGATCCGGGATGGGTCGAGTGGAACGATCCGGGATGGATCGAGTGGAGCGATCCGGGATGGATCGAGGGGAGCGATCCGGGATGGGTCGGGGAGAGCGATCCGGAATATCGTGGAGAGAGATCCGGGATAGTCTGGGGGGCGCGATCCGGGGTATCGTGGAGAGCCCTATCGCTGCCGCAGGCTCATTCCCGAAAATTAAAGAGGTTTCAATTAGCGCCGGTCCCTTGGAGCCGATATGAGCAGGAACACTCTGCAAACGCCCGCATTTAGCAAATCACCACGCCAGAAGTCAATTAACTTCATTGCTTAATAATAATAACGGCGAACTGTAAACATTGTGGGCCCGGTATTTTACGGCTGTTTTGGCTTTCGGTGACGCTTTAATTTGATTTTAATGCGTTGGGTTGGCATAGCTTGGCGGCACATGGTGAGGGTGGGCAGGCAGGGATGGTGACAGGAAATCGGCTCCGGGGGCTGCTGCTCTGCGGAGCTTTCCTGGGAGCCAAAGGGGAGTTGTGAAGTTTCTCTGAACAGAATAAAGGGCTGAAGTAAAGCAAGAAAAGTCCGTGATGTTTAAAGTCAGGAAGCAGGGGGAGAACAGAGTGCCTGGAGTATCCTGACACGCAGCAGAGAGCAAAACGCGAGTTCTGAGCAGCTTTTGGGAGTTGGTGCTCCAGCCCGCCTGAGCCCAGCTCCGCTCCAGCATCTCCCGGATCCCACCCGTCCCTCGCGGCTCCTCCCGCCCCGGGGCCCGGCCGCCTCCCCGCCCGCTGCCCGCGGCTGCAGGAGCCGGGCACAGCCCCGGGCACAGCCCCGGGCACAGTCCCGGGCCAGCCTGGCAGCTCCCGGCCCGCACCTGCCCCTTCCAGGGCTCCCAGACAGCGCTTCCAGCTCCGCCGTGCCCACAGGAGTTGTCACAGTCACAAATTCCCAACCCAGTGCCCGTCGCATCCACGTCCGTGCCCGGTTGCGATGGTTTTAAACCCAGTTTTGCACCACCCCGATGTTGTTGGTTTGGGTTTTTTTTTCCTAATTGGAAATGACTGCAATCAGAAACTGAATTTATGGGAAAAAGTTGAGCAAAGAAATCCCGTGTGGTTTCAGCTTCCTCTTCTGGTGGCGATTACCACGATGTGCAGGGGCAAAGGAAGCAGTAAAAATTTTATAGACCGAGCTTTCAAGAAAGAAATATTATTTTATTCGTTTGAGTTTGCATTGAGGGAACCCTGGATGAAAGTTGAGGAGGGTTCAGGCTGCACCTCCAGTGTAAACACGGCGCCCTTCAATTTGAGGTTACTTTTTTTTTTTTTTTTTTGCTGACTGACAAATCTGGCCTCGTGAAGGTGAAGCTAAATTGCTTTTGTAGCACTTTAAAGTTGCGATTACTCGGGGTGCAGATGGCTTGCAGCTGGCTCGAGAAAAACTTCCTGAAACTTTGTTCTTTCATAACCCGTTTCTGAAATGTCTGCGCTTTTTTGGTCAACTTCCAGTTTCACAGTTTTCGGCTGTGAAAGAGAAGCGTAAAATGGCCTCACACCTCGCTTGCCTCTGCTGTGGAGCTGTAAATATTGTCACAAATCACGGCACGGTTTGGGTTGGAAACTTTGGTTTCAATGCCTAATGATTTGGAGGATTTGTGGCTTTTTGGGGGGGTTGGTGGCAGACAACGTGCGGAGTCTGTCAGTGCTGGGTCGCTCCTGCATCTTCGGGAGGAGGCTGCAGCCGCCCTTCCCCGCTCCGAGCATCCCGTCCCAGCGCCAGCCCCGCTGCGAGGCATCTCCATTTGTCACCGGTAAATAGCAAAGCCGGCAGATGTTTTGAAAACAGGATGCTTGGGCTGCGCATTATTAAAGAAAAAACGGAAAGAGAAACAGTCTAGATAGGAAGAAAGCAAATCGGCTCGGCATGCTCCCAAGCGCAGCAGCAGAATAAACACTGACCTATCTTCCTGACCTCCGCTCTCGCCAGTTCCTGGCCCCGCGCCACCCCAGCCAAACTACGTCATTTGAGCCTGATAGTAGGCATGGCACAGCTGTTGCAAGTGTGACTCGAATTTCCTGTCTCCTTCCTGACAGACGTAGTTTAGAAAATCCAGAGTTGCAACAACAGCGCCGAGAGAGGCAGAGAGGGAGGCTCTCGGCATCCGTGCGCGCAGGGGGATTCTCAGGAGCGCTGCGGCAAAAAAAAAAACCCAAAAAAAAGGAGGCAGCGGAGGGGGAAGAGCCATGCGGGACGGCAGCCGGGCTTTGAGCTGATGGGGTTCGGAAGGCAGCGCTCAAAACATGTGCGTATTCCTCGTTAAGGCGGGAGTTAGCGGCAGGAGGAGCGAGGGAATGAGCGGCTCAGCTTGCGGGGCTGTGCTGACAGCAGGGAGCCCAGGGACCCTGCAGTGCCACCCGCAGGGATCCCGCGGGAAGCTGGCAGAGAGGGAACGCTGCTCCCTCTGATGCTGGCACTGATGCATTTCCAGTGCAGAGCAGCCCGGGCTCTCTGCAGAACTCACCGTGCACAGCGCTCTTAGCTTTCTAGTTTAGAGAAAAACAATAACCTGCAGAAATACCTGTTTGCAGCTGCCATGAAGGGAGGTTGTTTTCCTAACACTGAATTTCCTAACATGTTTTGTGGGGAACTGATAGGGCCCTGCAGCTTTGCACTGGCACAGAATAACCTGGAAGGAGCTCTGCAGGCGCTCAGTGCTGCTTGAGAGACCCAACAACCCTTATTTACATTATTCCTACCTATATACTCAATTTTTCCTGCATTTATCAGCACGTCCAGCTTCCAGCTCAGGCAGCTGCTGTGTCAGATGGGTTTGTGAGTCAGTGATGATAAAAAAGGGGCTATTTTCTGTCTTGGCATTAGGCAGCTGTCCTTAGCCTCACTTTGCTGCAGATGGGACCTGCTCTAGTCCCTAATTTGGGATCTGGGGCAGGATGTGCTCAGTGCATCCCCTGGATCATCAGAAGGAGCAGGTCTTTTTCCCAGCTGAAATTCTGGCCTGGCCAGCTCCAGGTTTTTATGGGGCCACCACATCATAAAATGGAGGGATGGAGAGCATGGATTGTTTCTGCAGAGCTGCCTGTCCATGCAGGGTGCAGCCCAAACAGAGATACCTGCATGGACCTGAGCTGCACCTCTGCCTCTCCTCAAATTAGACCAGGCTTGTTCAGAGCTTTCTGCAGTCCATCGAGTCCAGAGACCAGAATTTCTGCTCTCTGGGGATGTTCTAAGTCTAAATAGGCAGAGTGTGAGTGGTGCCCTCTCATGACTCTGCAAACTCCCTTGTCTCTACCCAGACTGTTATTTGGAGGACTCTTCCTTGCAAATCTTTAAACTCTCTTATTGCAACTCCTAAAGATGTTTCTGTTATTCCCAAGTGCTGGATAACTCAAGCCTTGTCCAGCTAGCGGCCCGGGACAGCAGCACAACTGCTCCGTGTTCCTCTGTCGCTTGTGAGCCGCAAGATAAACACAACCGATCTCATTTTGCTGGGATTTCAAAGGGCATTTCGGCCAGAGAAGCGGAGCAAGGCCGCCCCTCGCTTTGGGGAGAGAGTGGCTAAATAAACATCTGGCCATGAATGTAAACTGCCGGGGCCGCGCTGGAGGTCGCGGCCAAGTGCCAGCGGTGGATGTGCCGGGCTGCACAACGTCCCCTCCCTGCGGCCAGCCGGCAGCCCCCAGCCCCGTCCCCTTCCTACGTGATGTTTCCCTTAAGTGGTGCCGAGCTGTTTAGTCTTCCCCTGGCTTTGCGCTGGAACTTCCTTTGTTTAATCGCCGCACAAAGAGAGGTTTGTTCGCTGCGGCAGCCGGCGGAACAAAGACGCTTCCACGTCTCCTGTTTTTCCAAGGCGGGATGAATCACTGAGCTAGCTCCGCGCGGTGCCGGTATTCCCGGCGGTGTGCGCTGGGGAAGCGGCGCTCGGAGCGCCCTGGCCGGGCCGGCGGGGCCGCGCTGGCCGCGCTCCCGCAGCGCCGCTCCCGCAGCGCCCCGCGCACACCGCGCCGCTTTGACGTCGCTCTTTAACCCTTCCCTGGCCGTGCAGCCGCCGCTGCCGAGCAGGACCCCGCGCCGTCGGCATGCTCCAGGAGGTAGGAGCTGTTTCTGGCTGGGTTTGGGGGTGTTCGCCCCAGCCGGGGGTGATCTGATGGGTTTTGTCCCTGTTGGGGATGTCCTTGCGCTAGAGGACAGGGCGCCGCGTTCCTCCGGCGCTGCGGGAGCGGGGTTTGCACACAGGCGCTCGGAGGGGTGAGCAAGAGCTGGCAGGGAAAGGTGCTGGATCAGGAGGGAACAGCTCTGGGTGCTGGCTCTGACCCAGGCTGGAATCCCCTCGGGGTTTGGGGAGCTTGGTCCCAGCCAGCTCCTGTGTGTCAGTCTCATCACCATCATAAATGGACTTTAGGGTGGCTGTCTCTGTGTCCTCTTCCTGTGCTTATTGCCCTCTAAAGTAAATCATTCTGGGGGTGTCAAATATGCCCTAAAAGCAGGGTGGAATATTTGGGCCATACATAATTAATAATGTGATATTTCGTCCTTGCCAGCCCTCTGGGCTGTCTGTCCAGATATCTTGGTTAAACTGCTTCAGATGTTTCAAAAATTGAAATATTGGAAAGCTGCAGCATTGGCTGTGGGATGTGTAGAGACAGGATTAGGAGGCAGTGTCTCCATGTGGGATACCCTCCTGGAGCAAAGGGATTTTGAGTGCTGGATGCTTTCCCATCTTCTGGGATGTTGTGAAAAATGTGTGGGGAAAGCCCATCCAAGGGGGATCCCTTGGCCACTGCTGGTGCAGAGATCAGGGCTTTGGCAGTAGAATTTTGGTTGAAATCCTTCTCCCCAGGAGCGTTTTGGGGAGCTCACCCATCCTCCGAGCCACAGCGGTGCCCAGGACCTTGCGGCGTGTCCTGTGCCCAGCTCTGGTGTTCCTGGGATGTGATGGGGTTTTATAAGTTCAGCATTCTCAGACTTTTACGTTATAACACGTCAGGGTGGGGCTTAAATAAATAATAGCTCAAAGGCAGGTTCAAAATGAATCATGAGCTGAGGGCAGCACTGGAGAGTGACTAAATGTGGGGAGCAGGGTCCTCTCTGGAGTGAAGGATGCTGGTGACATCCCAGAGGAGCAGCATCACTCGGGATGAAGGAGCTGAGAAGGATTGCAGGGCAGTGCTAATCCTCATCCTGGTTTTGAGTGGTTTTGTGGACAGCCTGACTCCAAACTCCTCATCTTCTCCCCAGTTGTGTTCCGTGGGGCTGATCCAAATATTTGCATGAAGTGAAATGAATTGAAAGATGTTGAGTTATCAAAGGCAGGACAAGTTGTGGAGATGGTTTGGGATGGAGATTCACCCTCAGAGCTCTGAGAGGGAGAGATTGCCTCGATTAAAGCCTGGCTTGAAGCAAACAAACCAGAAGTGCCTCACCTTGCTGCTGGTTTAGCACAGCTGGGCCAACGGCAGCAAAAGGATTCTGAGGAGCATTTGCCTATCTCTGTGTGAGAATGAGTTTTCATTTAATTTTATCTCCATTAATTAGTGCCTTCTGTATGGGTTTGATGCTCGCATTAGGCTCATTTTCATTTTGGCAGGACCAGCTGCCACATTTTTGGGGGGATGCTGAGTTGCACCAACTTCTTCCTGGGATTTTCTGTGCCCTCTTCCCAGGACTCCCTCTTTATCCTGTGTTTTCTGAAGAAAACAAACTTCTGTTGATTCAAAGTTGCCAGATTTTTTTTTTTTTTTCCAACACAAGCATCTTGGAAAAGTCTTCTCAGGGCACAAAGTTATTTGAATTTTCCAAAGCCTGTTCTCCTACTCAGGTAAAACCCCAGGTGGATTTGCCTAAATGATGACTGCGGAGCTTGATTCAGATTTAAATTAAATTTAAATTGCTGCTTCATACGATTAGCAAAATCCCATGTTTAATTGCACTGCTCTCTTGTTAAATGACAAATGCTCTGCTAGTTGTTATTTTGGGGGTGTTTTCTCTGATTGAGGATATAATCCAGGTTATTCCACCCCAGATTCCCAGCGTCTGCTGGCTGCCAGAGGAGCAGGGGTGGCTCTGTGGGCGCAGGGGAGGTTCTTTGCTTTGTGGCTCTCCTGACGCAGTCGCTTGGCTTCCTCTGGCACCGGGGCTCAGCGCTGTGGTCTGCAGGGGTGTGACTGACACAAGATTTGGGGCTGAGATCTGCAGCTCCTGCAGCACTCTCTGCTCTCACTGATGTTGTCCGGGCTTTCTTTAATCACCTTCGTGTCAACAAAGGAGCTGCTGGAGGTCTGCCTTTTGTGCTGCTGCTTCTCAGCAGCTCCCCTTCCTCCTCAGCCTCCTTTTGCTCTCCACACATCCAGCGTTCTTCCAGCTGGTGGAAGTCTAAAAATGACATTGCAGGGCGAGTGTTTTGGCCTGTTTCTGCTTTTGTTTACTCACCTCTCCCTAAGGGAAGAATAAAAGCAGTGTTGGGATGACAAATTGGTGTGGGCACTGACCATGCAGCTCTGGGAAAGGTGGGACAGGTCTGGGGAGTTATCCCTGGCCTGGGATGTGCCTTTTGTGTGCTTCTTCCTCCCAACAGAGCCATTTGTGTTATAAAATGCACCTTTCAGTGGGAGGGAGAGAGGAAATCCATACAAAACCCAACCAGATGAGCTGTACACTCCAGATGTAGCTGCCAAAAGAATTGGGTAGGAGAGATCTGTTCTGGATATTGGGAAAGCATTTTGGATAGAACAAAAACCAACCTGACCCTCCTGCAAAGGATCCCAGAGCTTCAGACTGGGCCAAGCCTCCCTGCTGGGGTTTTTCTACCCAAGGAGAGCAACAATTTGTCCTTTGTTCCATCATACAACGAAAGATAACTGTCCAAGGCCAGGCTGGACAGGGCCTGGAGCAGCCTGGGATGGTGGAAGGGGTGGAAGGAGATGGTTTTCCAGGTCCCTTCCAACCCAAACTAGTGTGGGCTTCGCTGAGATCTTAAACTCTGCCAGTCCTCCTATTTCACATCAATCCAGACAAAGGGAAACCCAGCCCAAGGATTTGGGCAGTGGTGTTGGAGACAGGGATCCATGGGCAGTGGTGCTGGAACATTGAGACTGGGCTCCAGGGCAGTGGTGTTGGGTTCTCCAGGACTGGGATCCATGGATTGGGATCCAGAGCAGTGGTGTTGGAGTCTCCAGGACTGGGATCCATGGATAGGATCCAGGGCAGTGGTGTTGGACTCTCCAGGACTGGGATCCATGGACTGGGATCCAGAGCAGTGGTGTTGGGTTCTCCAGGACTGGGATCCATGGATAGGATCCAGGGCAGTGGTGTTGGACTCTCCCGGACTGGGATCCATGGATTGGGATCCAGGGCAGTGGTGTTGGACTCTCCCGGACTGGGATCCATGGATAGGATCCAGGGCAGTGGTGTTGGACTCTCCAGGACTGGGATCCAGGGGCTCCAGGAGCAGGCAGGAGCAGATCCGGCCCCGCAGGGCACTCGGGGATGTCTCCAGGTGCCAGCCCCATCCCACACCTTGCCCACACATGACACACGGATTTTCAGGGAAGCACAGCGCTGCTTTCTCCATGACCTGAGCCCTTCCCCGCGGCGGCCGAGGGGGATTTTCCTCCCTCAGCGCTGAGTAACACCCGGAGTTCTCGGGAATGGAGCAATCCAGTCTGGCTGTGGAGCAGCACGAACCCCCGGCGCTTTCCTTGGGCAGGCTCCTGCAGGGAGTTTTTCCTTTCCGGCATTCGGAGCAATTTGCATATTTCGAGTCTCATTTGGCTGGAAACGAGCTGGAAATGCCCCAGTGCTGCAAACGCTCAGCTCCAGCTCCCAATTCATCACTTTTTTAAAGCCCCGTGTTGCGTAAATCCCGTCCCACCCAAGGGAGGTTCTGCCGCTCTCAGAAATGCTAAACTTCACGGGGGGGGGGAAATCTGAATATTGTTCTGTCTACATCAGATAGATGTTCTCGCTTTCATGAGCAGCCACATGCTGATTTATGGCAACCTGCTATTTATTTATCAACATTTACATTGTGGATTTCTAAATTATTCTAATAACATCAGGCCAACAAGTTGGTCATGATGTTACTCCTTTAAAGTCTTCCTTTGAACATCTCTATAAATCAAGGCTGCTTTGATGTGAAATTGGAGATTTCATAAGCCTGTGTTTACTTTTGGGTTTCCAAAATCAGCTGAAGGGAAAACAAAAAAAAAACCCAAAAAACAAATAGTACTTTGTATCTAATTAAAAAGAGTTTCTAGCGCATTAAACGCGATATTGTTTTAGGAAATAAGAACTAGAAAGAGCTGCAAAAGAAATTTGATTTTTTTGATGACTGATAGTTGACTGCAACCATTCCGCTTCTCTCCAGGCACTGAAATATGGCTGAAAACTTTCTCCTTTAGTGCTGTTTAGTGTGAAACAGGCTCGTGTTTTTTGGTTTTGGGTTTTTTTGTTGTTGTTGTTTAAGCATTAAATGCACCTCCCATCATTCTCCATGGAGTACCTAGGAAGGAAAATCGATGGGAATTATGAAGTAACAAGGACAGCTACAAATCTGTTTGCCGCGGTCCTTTCTGTACGTGATGTAACAGCAGGAAAACACAGATAAGCGGGGTTTGTGCTGCTCCAAAGCCAGGAATTTTAACTCTTGGCTTCCAAACTTTCGAAGAAATGCTCCACAATTCCAAAACTCAGGAGTTTGGTTTGGAGGAATGAGATGTCAGGAAGAGAGGGTTGGGCAGATAACAAATATTCCTTCCGCGGGGTGGCATGAATCCCGTTTTTTTAAACCTGGAGTGTCGCATCCATCCCCATCCCAGACAAAAGCATTCCACACTCCCCGTCTGCGCCCGCTGCCGATGGCTCGGATGAGTAATTTCCCTCCTGGGTGTAAATCATTTCCGACGGGGCTCGGGCAGGTGAGGGGCGGCGAATCCCGGGAAAAGAGCTGCTCCACGCAGTCCCACCAAGGTTGTAATTGCGCCTCTGGACTGCACTAATTACCCGGGTAATTAAGCGGGGAGGATTCAGCCCGGCTGCCTCAGCGAAAGTAACCCTGGGCCCACGAACCCTTTTGTTCTGGGGATTTCTCGCAGCGCCGGGGATGGGAGCTGTGCGTCACAAGGGTGGGTCGGGAACAGAGTTTATAAACACTGGAGATCTGCAGCGAGATTCCTCCATCAAAGTGTGGGGCAGGATCCCTCTCTGCAGAGCTTCTCCTGCATCCGAGCTGCTCTTTTATCTCCAAATCGCCCTCAGCTCCTGCGGATGACTCCGGCTGGGTTTAAGCAGCTCTTTGCATAAGGACTCCTGGCCTCGGGGAACCCCAGCTGGGCTAAATCGACTTCAAAGGTTTTCCATCAGCAGCAGATCCCTGCTCCTCTCTTTATTCTTCTCCCTGTGCTGAGCCAGGAGCACCTCTCCAAACTCCAGAGGGAACGGGAACAGGAATAACAGCAGGATCCATCGCTGGAGTCGGTGTGGGACTGGGAAGGGCTGTGGGTGCTTCTTCACTGCCCTCCCCAGGAGAGGAACAGAGTTGTTCTTTCCATAAAGAGCCAGAAAAGTGGGAATTTCCATATTAAATCATCGGAGGGGTTTTCCCAATCCCCATTGGCGTCATATCATGAAATCCCGGACTGGTTTGGGTTGGGAGGGATCTCAAAGCCCATCTCATCCCACCATCCCAGGCTGCTCCAAACCCCAAAGTCCAGCCTGGCCTTGGGCACTGCCAGGGATCCAGGGGCAGCCACAGCTGCTCTGGGAATTCTATTCCAGGTCCTCCCCACCATCCCGGCCAGGAATTCCTTCCCAATATCCATCTCAATCTACCTTCTTTCAGCTTCCAGCCATTCCCTGTGTCCTGTCCCTCCATGCCTTGTCCCCAGTCCCTCTCCAGCTCTCCTGCCCTGGAAGATCATGGTGGGGTCACCCTGAACCCCCCAATATGGTTGGACCCCTAAATCTGTCAAATTTGATCATAAATTAGGCCAAATTTTCTTCCTCTGGAGAAAAATGAAGCACATTTTTAGGTTAGGATGGGATGACAGGGCAGCTGCCAAGTGGCTCCAGGAGCTGCCGTGCCCTTGGTGCCAACATCACCACCCTGCCAGGACCCCTCACCCTGCCAGGACCCTTCACCCAGAATTTCCATGTCTGGAACCAGAGCTCAGCAAAGGAGTAAAGGTGGGGAGAAGCCCTGAGCAGCGAGGGTTTGCTGTGGCAGCAGGAGGGGAGCTGGGAGTGAACTTTGCCACCAGTAATCGGGGAAATTCCCACCCGCCCGCAGGGCTGGAAGGGAGCTGGGAGGGAGCTGTGATTCCCTGGGGCAGAGCATGCATGGAACAGGGTCACTGCTGGTAATCCAGGAATGATTCAGTTCTGGGAGACTTAATTTGGTGCAGATGAGTTCTGCAGTTGTTTCAGAGCAGGCAAAACAGGAAAGCTCCACGCGATGCCGGGGCTCCAGATGCTTCCAGGCCAGCTGGGAACGTTGGCTGTGCCTTTGGATATGGAAAATGGCACCTGGGCTTGATGTTATTGGTGTTATCTGCACTCTTCCCATCAGTTAAAGGCTTTAATTGCACGGTCCTGTGGCCAGAGTTTGGGGTGGAGGGAAGGGAGCCACTGAGCATTTCCTGATTTTCTCCTTTTTAAGGGAAACCCCCGGGATTTGGGGTGAGCATCCCCTCCTCATCCCTACACTCCTAAATCCCATCTCTTGGTGAGTTTATCAGTGCTATTTTCCTTTAGAAAAGGCGCGGGGATGATTATTAATGACGAAAATTAATGAAAATAGCAGCACGGGGCCGTGCCGCAAATGGGCATTACCGTAATTACCGCGTGGCTGCCGGGCGTTACCGTAATTGCACGCGGCGCTCTCCAAAGCCCCGATCCCTGGGTTTGCTCCAGTTGGAATTTTCTCCTCGCTCCCTGCAATCTGTTTGTTTTCCCCGTCGCTGTCGCACGGATTTAAGGTCGGGGTTGCTGCAGGGGGGTTGCACATGACATAAGCCATTGATCCCTGCAGAGGCAGCAGCCTGCTTGCTCCCTGCAGAGCAATTCCCGGGAAGCAGCGCCGCTCCTGGCATCGAGGAAAAATCCCAAAAACCCGCCACGAGCAGCGGAACATCCGGGGTGCCTCGGCGTTTTTGGAAGCGGGGTGTGTGATAAAGTAAATCCTGCTTAGGTGCCAGCGTCGTTGGGGTGACAAATCCCAATAAAGGTTGCAAATCCTGTGGGAATTCCCACAGCTCTGGGTTTGACCCTCGCAGTCCTTTCAGCAGTGCTGTGGTTCTGCTGCCCGTGTTTATAGAGGCTGCTGATTAAAGGGCTGGAAAAGTGAGGGAGATTAAGGCTGTGGGGGACAGATTCCTGCCTCCAGATGGGATACCAGAATCCCGAGGATTTTTCCCTGCTGCAGATGCCTCGGGTGACCTTGTGGCGGCCACTTAATTGCTCTGTGCCTCTGTGGGAAGGCAGTGGCCGCCCTTTGTGCTTTGTGATGCCGCTTGTGAGGTAAAGACATTTTTATCAGCTGTTTGTCCAGCAGCACTCGGGCTGGTTGACCTGAAAGGGGCCGTTGTAAGGAAACCCCAGAGATGAGAAGTGGTTTGTGTGATCATCATCTGCTGACGGTGATTTCCTGGTGCCGATGAAGGCCTGGCTGCAGGGAAATGTTGCAGCACATGCTGGGCTGTCAGGCTGTGGGAGGGCTCACGTGTCCCGGCTGCTGCTGCTGCTGCTGCTGACCGGCACGGACGTCACTGGCAGGAGAGATGGGGTCAGGGCTCCCACCCTGCAGCCCCTCCTGCTCCTTCTCCAAGCCTTTTCGGGGCTTTTCAAAAGGGTTTTGTCCCTCGTGGTTGGCAGGAGGTGGAGTGGGGACCCTGTGGGACAAAATCCATGGCACAGTGCTGTGGGATGTGTTCCTGGGCAGCCAGAACCCTTCACATCCCAATCCTTCCTGTATCCCATGGCATGCCAGCCTTCACATCCCAATCCTTCCTGTATCCCATGGCATGCCAGAACCCTTCACATCCCAATCCTTCCTGTATCCCATGGCATGCCAGCCTTCACATCCTAATCCTTCCTGTATCCCATGGGACAGGATTTAAGCTGCTTCTCTTACCTGGAATGTGAGGTCTCACTGTGTGATGGTGAGAGTGGGATTGGATGGGATATTGGGAAGGAATTCCTGGCTGTGAGGGTGGGCAGGCCCTGGCACAGGGTGCCCAGAGCAGCTGTGGCTGCCCCTGGATCCCTGGCAGTGCCCAAGGCCAGGCTGGAGCAGCCTGGGAGAGTGGGAGGTGTCCCTGCCATGCCAGGGGTGGCACTGGATGGGATTTAAGGCTCTTTCCAACCCAAGCCATTCCAGGATTCCCTGTTTTGTGGGACTGGCAGGTTGCTGTGGGAGGGGACAGCAAGGGACAGAGGTGACATTGTCCCAGCAGATCGCACCCCACCTTTGGGCTGCACAGGTGAAAGGGAGGTGCCATCAGCTTCCCACCTCTGCCAATCTTGAATTTTAGGAGAGGAGCAGATGGGTCACAACTTCCTCTGCTGCATGTGGCCAAAGGTTGAGCTGGAATCCCATCTGGACGTTCTGGAGCCGTGCCTCGGCCAGCCTGGGCTGTCAGAGGGAGCAGGAGCAGGATTTTGGGCAGTGCCCACGCCTCACGTGTCCCTCAGCACGCGGGGCAGCCTCGTGCCACCACCCCAGGAGGGGCTGGGAAGGCAGCTGGAGATGGGAGAGGGTTTCACAGCAAAGATGGCCCTTTTATTTTGGGAATCCTGGCCTCTGGCATGTGCTGTGTTCCCGGCACAATCGCCAAGGACGTCCTGAGCAGCGGGAGAGCTGCACATCCCACTGATCCCGTGCTGGGAGCACGGCACAAGGGGATTTTTTTTGGGTTCCATGTCAAGGACAGCTCCAGCTTCCTCCTAAAGGGATTG
This sequence comes from Hypocryptadius cinnamomeus, assembly GCA_013400635.1. Lineage (NCBI taxonomy): Eukaryota > Metazoa > Chordata > Aves > Passeriformes > Zosteropidae > Hypocryptadius > Hypocryptadius cinnamomeus. The sequence continues at coordinate 14,967 of VYZP01019129.1, forward strand.
CTTGTCTGTTTGAAACAAAAACTGCAGAACTGATTAAATATTGAAATCTGGATTGTGAGTCACAGAATGGCTGGGGTTGGGAAGGACCTTAAAGCTCATCTCGTTCCTCCCCCTGCCTTGGGCAGGGACACGACAGATGCATTCTTTTAAGAATGAATGTTTGAATTTATGAATTACAGTTACAGATTTAAGGTGGTTATTTTTTATACCTCTTATCTGGAGGGTATTTCAGTTTGTAAAGGGACATTTTGCTGCATTGCTGCATTTTGCCTTTTACCACAGAGGAGGAAAAACCCGATCACACTGAAATTGTGAAAAACGCTTTTAAAAATCCAGCTGGGAATACTTTGAAGGTCTCTGTAGGGAATAGGGTTAAAGCAGAGCAGGAATAGAGAGGAGATTGCTGCCTGCTTTTCCCTTATTTAAATATTCCCGGAGCTTCCTCCATTTTAATTTCCCCATAAAACATGGCTGTGTCAGCGGAGCCGGCTAAATCAGCATCACTTCCCTGGCGCGGCTCAGCTGAGCCGGGCTCCTGCGGAGCGGGGACCCCCTCCAGGAGCTGATCCCAAATTGCCCAGCGCTTCCCGGCACGCGGCTGGATCCGTGCGGATCAATTCCCGTTCCTTTGTGCATTCCCGGATCTCGTCCCTCGCTGCCGGGCGGGCGCATCCACCCACGGGCAGCCCGGAGGATGCGCCGCCAGGCTCGGCTTAGGCTGGGATTAGCAGCTGCCGCTTCTTGCGGCATCTCTGCCTCGGATGAACGCTGAATTTTTGGGATTGGGAAAGGCTCCTCTCCCGTCGGAGCGGCGATTTCTCCGCGAGGATTTGTGCTGGCTTGCCAGGAGCTTTCCAAAATGCCTGAAGCTAATTATTTGTTGTCCGTGTCTTGGGGTTACATTAAGGTGGGTTTAATTCCTGAAGATTATTAATTACCGAATTATTAACGGCTGCTCTTTTTTGTGTTGTATTGCTCGGAGAAAGCCTCTGTGAGGAAAATATGCTTTAAAAATGCTGATTTCTGTGTGTTTTGGCTAATCGTGTGTGTAGTATGTATGCAGAGTCCATGGATGTCATTTTTGGGGGGAATTCGGTATTGCAGGTTAAAATGATGCAGCAGAGAAAATGCTGGATTATAAAATCAGCAGGATCGCAGCATGAATATCTAAGGGAATCATTCCTGAATCCCACATTTTGCAGTATGATCTTCAGATTTAGGGCATACTTCTCCTCTGGATATGCAGCTATTTAATACAAAATGGAACAAATTTAGAAAATCCAGAACAAAAGAAGGTTTAGGAATGGGGAATCTCAACCTGAGATAAAAATCTGAGCTTTCAGAGAGATTTATCTGAATCGTTCTCTCCTCATTTGTGACAGTAACAACTAATGAGCATCTTTAGAGTAAATGAATTCCGTGGGCTGAAAAGAAATACCCAGTCACGGTGATGCCGAGCGGGGTGGAAATGAAACCATCTGTCGCCGACTCCATCCCAAATATCCCCGGAATTCTGCGTGTTGGGGGAGTCTCCCGTGCTAACGCGGTGTGGATTTGGGAGAGGATTCCATAAAAATGCCATTTTCCTGTGCTCTCCCCCTCGCAGTTCAAGAGGATGCTGAACCGGGAGCTCACCCACCTGTCCGAGATGAGCCGCTCCGGCAACCAAGTGTCCGAGTACATTTCCAACACTTTCCTGGGTAAGGAATTCGTCCCCAGCTGGTTTTTGGGGGCTCAGGGAAGGGTTAAGGGCAGCCCGATTGCCCCCATTCACAGCTTCCCTCTTTGGGTTTTCACTTTCAAAGGGCTGCAGGGAGGGGGAGAACGGTGTTGGGATAAGAGGAATTCCTTCCCGAGCCTCGGGATGTTTCTGGGAGGATTCCGTGGTGGCTGCCTTATGCAACGCTGGTTTTTGTGGTGACCTTACGGAAAGGACAAAGTCACCCCGGGCCAGCTGCAAGCACTGCCTCGATCAGCTGCACCTTCCCTTCGGAGATGGGGTTCAGAGTAAATCATCCCCGAAATTTTATCCATTGCTTTGTGTAAATTGCTCATTTTGCACCAGAAGTCAGGGAAAAAAGGCAATATTTTGCATTTCATTCATTCTGTGGGAGCTCACAGCTCCAAGGATATGAATGAATCCTCTGTGTCAACGTTTGTTAGAACTAATGGGATTTTCTGAAGAAGCAGATTCAGGATTTGTGACCATTTGCTTCTAAAATGAGGAGCCTCATATTTATGGACATCTCTGAATCCAACAGCTCCAAAGGCTGAGTGCTGTGGGTGCTGGGGATTCATGCCCCGAGGCTGGAACGGCCGGAATGCTTCCCTGTGTGACACACAATTATTCCCATTAAGGGTTTTAAAGTGATTCCAATATCCAGCTGCAGCTGGAACTGCTGCCTGCATTTAGGACGCTCGACAGCATTAATAATCCATGGAAGTTTGGAGCTGCTTTGTGGGAATGCATTGATTTTGTTGCTCTGCTGAACCCAGAGCCAGAATTCAAACAGGGAGGGAATAGGGCTGGACTGGGATGCACAAAGGGGCTAATCCAGGGATTTGGCTGGTGGTCAGCTCTGCCCAGCAGCCACATGAGTCTTGAGCAGGAATTGCAGATGTGGCAACCAAAAATAAACCCCACAAACGCTCAGGTTAATGGAGCCTGAATCCCAGCAGGGACTGATGAGCCAGAGCTGCTGCTGGGGTTGTTTTATGCACAGAATTCCAGACTGGTTTGGGTTGGGAAGGACCATAAGGATCATCCAGTGCCACTCCTGCCATGGCAGGCACACCTCCCACTGTCCCTGCTCCCAGCCCCAATGTCCAGCCTGGCCTTGGACACTGCCAGAGATCCAGGGGCAAATTCTGTTCCAGGGCCTGCCCACCCTCACAGCCAGGAATTCCTTTCCAATATCCATCTAAACCTTCCCACTTCAGCTTACAGCCATTCCCTGTGTCCTGTCCCCCCATCCCTTGTCCCCAGTCCCTCTCCAGCTCTCCTGGAGCCCCTTCAGGCCCTGCAAGGGGCTCTGAGCTCTCCCTGGATCCTTCTCCTCTCCAGGTGAGCACCCCCAGCTCTCCCAGCCTGGCTCCAGAGGGGCTCCAGCCCTTGGAACAGTTCTGGGGCCTCCTCTGGGCTCTCTCCAGCAGCTCCAGGTCTGAATTCCTGCTATTCCCCTGCTCAGGCAGCTCCGTGTCCCCTGGCAGGGCTGGACAAGCTCTGTCCATTCCCATGCCCGGTGACAGTGGCATCCCCATGTGGGGCCACTCAGGGCCAGGCACTGCTGAGGGGGGCAGGCTCTCCAGATTGGGCCAGATTGCAGCCTGATTGCTCATCTTCAAATAAAATGAGGAAAGCTTTTAAAAGGATTGTCAGTTGTTCCAGGAAGTCGTGCTGGTGTGGGTTTTATGAATTAGTTTTTTCCTTCTTAAAATTTAATTAAATTAAATGAATGCCCAAAATAGCAGGAGTCTGCAAGTGAGGAGGTTGAACAAACAAACAAGAAGAAGTGTGTGGGTAGGACACTCATTTATCTCCAAAGGTGGGGATAATTCAGAGATATTAAACCCAGATCGTGTGACTTCATTCAGCCTTTTGATTTTATCAGGGCAAGGAGGGACAGGACACAGGGAATGGCTTCCCACTGCCAGAGAGCAGGGATGGATGGAATATTGGGCAGGAATTCCTCCCTGTGAAGGGGATGAGGCCATGGCACAGGGTGCCCAACACCCCTGGCAGCGCCCAGGGCCAGGCTGGAGCAGCCTGGCACAGTGGAAGTGTCCCTGCCATGGCAGGGGGTGGAACCAGATGATCTTTAAGCTCCCTCCCATCCCAACTTATTCTGTAATTCCATGATGAAATGGGCTGGGAAGGCTCCAAGAAGGAGCAGAGGGTCCAGCCCTGCATTCCCAGCAAGGACAGGGCTGGGAAGGCCAGAGAGGAGCAGCAGAGGTTCCACACCACGTCAGAGGGACCATCCCACTGCCCGTGGGTCACACGCTCCTCCCGAGGGCTCAGCGCTGGCACTGCCCCCCCCGTGGGACATTGATGCAACAAATCAGGGATTTCTGCTCCAGAATGGCCATTTGATGCTGCCTTAGTCACTGCTAAGGAGATTATGGAGAGGAAAGTCCTTCGGTGGTTCAGCAAAATCCAGGGAACACCCTGTGATGTCAGCCTGGTTGTGCTGTGAATAATGACTCCTTTCCTAATTGCTGCTGCTGCTTGGGGTTTCACAGGGGTTTAATTAAGCCCAGGCAAAAGTAACTCCTGCCTGGAAGCCTCGTCCCTCTGGAGGTCCTCAAGGTGCTCAGAGGTTGTGGTAAAATCCATGAGAAATGGTTTGGATGGAAGTAATGAGCTGCTAGACCTGTGCTTTAATAAATCAGCTCTAGGGCAGTGAATGCCACATGGTTTTAAGATTTATTTATTTGCTGAACACATCTCCACAGCCAGGTTTGGGCCCTCTTCATGTGCACTAAAACTGTGATTATCCCTGAGAATGGCAACGGGAATTTAACCTGTGCTTTGGATGTTATTCCATACATATTTGTAAGGGAAAAATCTTTAATTAATCAGTGACACGCATTTGTTACTGGTTTTAAGAGCATGGGGTATTGTCCCTAAAAAGTGAAAATAGGAAAAACAGATGTGGTTTTACCCTATTCAGGAAAAAAGTGTGTTGTTTGAACATATCTTTTATTTTCCTGCAAATGAGGAATAAAATTAATTGGGATTTATCCCCAAGGAGAACCTGGTGCCTTTCAGGCATGGAAAATCACAAAAAATGTTTAGGTTGGAGATCATGGGATCCAGCACTAATCCTTCTCCCAGGTGCCCCATCCATGCCCAGAGAGACATTCCTGGACATGTCCAGTGTCCCCAAACCACACAGTGGCTGCAAGAGAGCAACCAGAGCTTTTTTAACTGGTGATTTTTTTTTTAAATTTTTGGATCCAAAATGAGAAAACCCCCGGCAGAAGCCCCTGGGTTGAAGTGGGGAGCAGAGTCAGCAGCTCGAGGGCTGATTCTGGGGGATGTGCTGGGAGCTCACGTTGTGCTGACTCATTTCCCCCTGCTCTGTTCCAGACAAGCAGAACGATGTGGAGATTCCTTCTCCCACCCAGAAGGACAGGGAGAAGAAGAAAAAGCAGCAGCTCATGACACAGATCAGCGGGGTGAAGAAACTGATGCACAGCTCGAGCCTGAACAACACCAGCATCTCACGGTTTGGGGTGAAGACAGAGAAGGAGGATCACCTGGCCAAGGTAGGAGAGGTTCCTGCTCTTCTGGGAGAATCTGGAAGCTGGGAATGGATTGTTCCATTCCTTGGAATTAGTATCCCTGAAGTGATGTGGCCATTAGAAATGCTGTAGTTAATGGTAGCCTCAGGAGCATATTTTATATTTAAAAATACATGAAAATAGCCCAAAAATAAAAAAGAAAAAAGGTGATGAAGGCTGAGGAGAGCAATTATGAAACACAAAATGAGCCCTGCACAGTTACTCTGTGTTCATTGAGCTCACACGTTCAGCACTTACATAATTAAATTAACCATTGCATTTGCATATTTGTGGACTTTTTGGGGAATGCAGAATTGCCTGGAAAACCATTCAAACTATTATTTTTTTGTGCTCTCCAAAGGAACTGGAAGACCTGAATAAGTGGGGCCTCAACATCTTCAACGTGGCCAGGTATTCCCACAACCGGCCGCTCACCTGCATCATGTACGCCATATTCCAGGTGTGTGTTCCTGCAGTGCAGGCTTCCCTGCAGCTGCCAGTACTGTTTTCATGTCTGATTCCCCTCTGCTTCCCTGCCTGCTCCAGCCTGAGCTGACACTCAGCTGGGTGTTTGTGCTCTGCTCCCTCAGGAGCGGGACCTGCTGAAAACCTTCAAGATCTCGTCGGACACGTTCGTGACGTACATGATGACCCTGGAGGACCACTACCACTCAGATGTGGCCTACCACAACAGCCTGCACGCTGCTGACGTGGCCCAGTCCACCCATGTGCTGCTCTCCACCCCTGCCCTGGATGTGAGTGCCCTGCTTGGCTTGGCTTTCAACGTGGGGTGGGCACTGGTGGCTCTTCCGAGCGCTCCTTTCACCTCCATCCTTAGGAAATCTCAGCATGGGGGATCTCTGTCTCACCTTCACCTTTCTGCAGTGCCTTGTCCCATAAAACCAATTGGAACAGCACAATTTGTTCCCCTCAATCAGCTTCCCCAGCTGCTGAGAGGTAAAACCCCTCTGACAGGCTCCTGTTTTTCCATCCTAGGCTGTCTTCACGGATCTGGAGATCCTCGCTGCCATCTTTGCAGCTGCAATCCATGATGTGGATCACCCCGGGGTCTCCAATCAATTCCTGATTAACACAAGTGAGTTTTGTTCTGAATCTCCCAGAATTTCACCCTGAAAGCAATGGGAATGCTTTTTACATGCCACAAATGACAACTTGCAGGCTGTGCTGCCCTCTCAAAACACAGTGCAGCAGAGGAGTGAGACATTTTAGACTCAAGCAGGAATTAAAATGCAATCCCTGACAAAGGGAACCATTGTAGCACAATTTGTAAAGTCAATATTTACTACTTGCTAACAGATAATAATTCTGCCAGCCCTGAGTGCAAACTTTACCATTAAGATGAGAGGAATAATCCTATTGCTATTGACAACCAGAAAGCCAAATATTGGCCTTTGTGTTGTGTTCTGCCACAGGTTGAGCACGGATCTGGATTCCAAAATATGGGGATTGTTGTGTTTTGGGAAGGGTTTTTGCAGGATTCTGTTGCCAGTGACTTGTAAGTGAGTCAACTGAGCATTATTTTGTCACTGGGACTGAGCAAAGGCTGGTGGAGTGCTGGGGCTGGCACTCATAGAGCTAAAAAGAATCCCAGAATCCTAAAATCATCCAGTATCCCATGAGCAGGGACACTTTCCCCCAGACCAGACTGCTCCAAACCCCATCCAGCCTGGCCCTGAACCCTTCCAGGAACGGGAAAAGAAACTTCCCCCATTAAAACCTTTCAGTGCCCAGAACAAACTCCTGTTGGCTGCTGGGAACCCCACCTTTCCCAGCCTGGAGTCCCACACTTGGCATTCCTTCCCCAGATTCCGAGCTGGCCCTGATGTACAACGACGAGTCCGTGCTGGAGAACCACCACCTGGCCGTGGGCTTCAAACTGCTCCAGGAGGAGCACTGTGACATCTTCCAGAACCTGACCAAGAAGCAGCGCCAGACCCTCAGGAAGATGGTGATTGACATGGTATGGCTGCTCCCTCCTCCTCTTCTAAACCAAAAATGGTCATTTTTTGTGGCTTCCCCTCCTGAAATCCTGTTTTTCCCCCATTCTGGAAAGGTGTTGGCCACTGATATGTCCAAGCACATGAGTCTGTTGGCTGATCTGAAGACTATGGTGGAAACTAAGAAGGTGACCAGTTCAGGAGTTCTCCTTCTGGACAACTACACGGACAGAATACAGGTGAGGCAGCCAAATTCCCTGGGTTTGGGGTCTTTTGGCCAGGATGAAGAAGCCACACTCCTGGTTTTGCCTTGGCTTTGAAATTAATCATATAAAGAAGCTGAATTCTCAGCAGTCATTTCCTTCTGCGCTAAAAAGAAGCACGAGGTGGTCCCATATTTTTTAGGTGTTATTTTTTAAGTGTTAACCCAGAATTAGGGGTTTTTTAACACTTGGAACTGCAAACATGGCACATTCTGAGGTCAATTTTTGAGAGCTCCTAAATTTCCTTGCTGCTTTCTCCCATTCGTTCCTCCTGTTACAACATTGCAAGAATTTCATTTGGAACTTCACATCTAAAGCACCTCAGAGTGAGCTGGAATGACTGCTATACAGTCTGTTCTCTCAATTATTTAATCCTTGGTTTACAGAAGTGACCAGGAATTGCTGGAACAGGGCTGTGCAGTGAACAGGGCAAGATACATCCTGCTCTGCTCTCCACTTTGATGACCAACTCCTTAAGAGCAGGCTCCTGGGAAAACTCTGTAAATTTTTTATTTCAAACACTCTGATGCTGCCCAAATCCTTGTGGCCACTTAGTCAGGCCTGTTCTGTGCGTGTGTGGAAGGGATATTACTCATTCCATAAAGTGGGAGCATTTCACCTCTTTCCCTGAGAGCATGGAAGTGGATTTTGAATGGTGGGAAGCAGCTGGATCCCCAAACAAACCTGTGTGATGTCACTGACACTTCCACAACTGCTCCAGGTGTGAGGCTTGGGCTGTGTGAGCACCAGAGAGCACGTCTGGCTTTGGGGCTGGGGCAGCTCAGCTCATCCATGGAGATGGAATCACAGAATTCCAGACTGGTTTGGGTT
>VYZP01019131.1:0-47833 GCA_013400635.1 Hypocryptadius cinnamomeus
TGGATTAGAAGGGCGGATGCTCAGAAACTCCAAAAATCATGCCCTCTTTTAGGAGGCTACATGTGGATGATGCAGTCATAATACAGCCTTTCTGGTCACTTTGCAAAAGGGCTGGTCTGCCTTATTCTACACCCAGATGGATTATTATTTTGACGTAATGAAGAAACACCCTGCTGGGAAAGTCCAGCCAAAAATAAAGTCACTCATCTGTGACCTTAATTTTAATTCCTAGCCATCCCTCATTGTTTTCTGACCTAATCATGCTCACTGGCTCCTTAAATTAACTTTGTGGATCTAAAAGATGCTGTACTTGTTTCAAGAATGTTTTTAATTGAGCTAAGTTGTAATTACCTGATGTAAAGCTCTCTCAGGTAGAAAGAGATTATATATTACTTCTTGTGTGCTTATCTGAAAACATGCAAAATGTACCCAAGAATTTGTCAACTACAAAAAGAATCATATTGCTTATACTGTTGATTACATATAATTAGGATTTAAAAGGTATGTGATGGAAAGGCAAACAAGTAGGAACTCAGCTTGGATTGAAATTACCCATAGCTTTCAGTCATTTTACAGCAAGCATCAACTGTCAAGGACTGCTCTGTGTTCTTATTTAAATGGTCACTCAGACCTGAGAATTATTTTGATTAGATTATATTATGGCAACATCATTTCCTCTGTGTGGTCTTATCCATGCAGAACCAATTAGTGCATCATTTCACCACAGCTAGGAAGACCAAGAAATGGGTGTGGATGTGTGAAGAGAGGGCAAAAAGGGAAAGCAGATGTGGTTCAGAGATTTTTTTTCCATCTGATTTTCGAAACAATTTCCCACCACCCTAATCCTACTCCTCCTGGTGTCAATTGGAGCTCTGCCATTGACTGCAGTAGGAGTAGGGCTAGGTCAGTGCATGAAACCTTTTGAAACAACATCCTCATCTGTTATATAATTGAAAGCGCCACAAATTTTGTTCACTGTTACAGATTTTGAAACTGAAAACTGTCAGGGATGGGGGAATGCCATGGATTTTGAAATAGACAACACAAATCTCAGTACAGATATTTTGTGGAGATGGCCCTTCAGGTCCTGGGATTTGTTGCTCCATGCAGAGACTTGTGGTGCTCATGCCACATCATCAGAGTTCTTCTGTCAGAGGGCTGACACACCAGGGATGAGACAGCATTCTGTGAGGTCAGAAGACTGTGTGAAACTGTAAGAAAGTGGGAATATGTGCTGGTGATTTGCTTGATAGAAGCAGCAAGTAATCCTTTGTGCCAGAACCCTCTACTGAGCCATGCTAGGCCATGACAGGGGACAGGTGAGCTTTTCTTTTCTCCAGCTAGCATAGGCTGCCTCCCTGGGTGTCAGGGAGGGAGATTTTTCTTTCCTTTCACTATGGTTTTGTTCTGTGTGAGGGGAACATGGCAGTGCAGGAGGAGAAAAGAGGACAAGTGGGTAGGAGTGCCAGGTAGCCCTTCGTGCTTTCTTTGAGACAGAGGTATTTGGCCAGGGAGGAAAGGGCTGTTCATAACCCTCCTGGATGAATTTTTGTACCCAATGGCTATATGACATCTTTCCCAAGTCCACAGTGTTGAGCAATAAGTGCCACTGTGGGTTCTGTGATAGTGCAGCTTCCTGAGAATGTACTCAGGGCACACCTTGTATTAAGGCTTGACGCAGAAAAGCAGCCTTTGCATGTTCCTTTGGCTTGTTATGTACAAGTGCAGGCAGATGTGAACATCAAATGACTAACTTTCCTGACTGCTTCTTAGTTAAAGAGGTGGTTTTATATATATCTATATAAAACATAAACATACATATATGTCCTCTGGCCACTGGTGAACCTTTTGGATTGTTGCCCTGAATTTCTGTACTGCATGTAGCACTGTTTTCATCTTTGATAGTTCTGAACATTTTGGGGGGGGTTGCTGTACTATAATTTGCTCAGTATGATACAGCTTCTTGCACTGATAAGGCCTTTTGTCTGTCAGTAATTTCTGAGGAGAAATTCTTTAAATAAATACAAATAGAAAAGAGTTTCATTCAGAGGAAAGAGATAAAATGCCATATATCACAAAAATTATACCTTTATTAAAGAAATACTTTTATTAAGGGGGGAAAACCCCTCAAACCATGTTTTCTGTGAGCAAAACACCCAAAGAGAATGATCTCTAGCCCATACTTTTGAAAACTTCAAGTACACTGTATAAGTGGCAAGTATAATCAAGCTGAAACGCCCAATCAGTTTTAGAGGTTAACCCAAGACCCACTGAAATCAGTGGAATTATTATCTTGGTCTTCAGCCCAGACTCTTACTACGGCAGCAGACACTTTAAAACAAATGTAAAGAGTACATGTTGTGGAGTGCTAGGATGGGATTCACAGTTTTGGCCTTTCTGACCCCACTCTCAAGGAGACAGTGGAAGATATTTAGTCCCAACACAGCCTTGTTCTCCTACCTGTACTACTGAGCCACTAAAACCATAATTCCTTAACATTATTTAATAGTCACTGTGCCATCCTCAAGGAGAAGATGTTGCAGAAGTGCAGGTATAATTTTATTTCAAGGCATAAGAGAGAGAATTTATAGAATAAAAGGTAGAAGGATTTACCAGAGTGTTCCTGTAGTTGTATCACTGGAAATAGAACTTCAGAAGAAATATTAAACTAAATGCTCTGTGGCCATCTCACAGTGTTGATATTAAAAAGAAGAGTTGGAGAGGACAGAGTTCTGCCCAAAGAGAAACAAGTTATTTCCACAGGGGCATGAAAACTAATGGATTACATTAATTTGTCCTCTTTATTGGGGAGCTTCTTATGATAATGCATCAATTATAAGGTACTGCACATGGTTTGAATCAGGCAATGTTGTGTTTACTCCCACATTTAATTTCCCTGAATGTCCTAGAATCCTGTTTTTGACGAAGAAAACTCACTTTAAGTGATTGATTTAAGTCATTGCTCTGTCCATTTTCAGATACTAAAGAACATGACACATGGAAAGACATTTCAGTATGAAAATTGCCTCCAGCATGTTTAGGTGAAATGGTAATATGCTGTTTTTGGCTGAGATAGAGTTGATTTTCTTCACAGTAGGTAGTGTGGTGCTCTGTTCTGGATTTGTGCTGGCGACAGTGTTGATAACACAAGGATGTTTTCACTATTGCTGAGCAGGGCTTTCACAGCATCAAGGATTTTTTTTTTTGCTTCTTATCCCACCTCACCAGTGAGTGGGCTGGGGGTGCACAAGGAGTTGGGAGGGAACACAGGCAGAACAGTTGACCTCAACTGGTCTCAGGGGTATTCCATACCATATGGCATCATGGTCGGCATATACAGCTGGGAGAAGAAAAAAGAGGAGGGGGACATTGGAAGCTATGTCATCTGTCTTCCGAAGTAAGAGTTATAGATGATAGATCCCTGCTTGTCTGAAGGTGGCTGAACAACTGCCTGCCCATAGGAAGTAGTGAATGAATTCCTTGTTTTGCTTTGCTTATGCCTGCAGCTTTTGCTTTTCCTATTCAATTGTCTTTATCTCAACTCACATTTTCCACTTTTACTCTTCTGATTCTCTTCCCCATCCTGCCAGAGGAATGAGCAAGTGGCCTGGTGGGGCCCAGTTCTATCTGGAGTTAGACCATGACAGCCAATTTGCTTGCCCAGTTAATATATGATAGCTTTGGAGTGATGGCCTTAATAATAAATGGCCGTAGGAGTTGGAAAGATTGTGCAATTCTACAAGGTCCATATGGCTCTTTCTCTCAGCTTTTAAGGACACGGGTGAAGTTTCTGTGAAGTAGAATGAAGAGGTTACAAAACAATGTTCTTGAAGTAACATTGCCATATGTTAAGAAACAGACAGTGTTTGCTGATACCTACCACTTTCTGAAGTGAATTACAGATATCAGACAGAAAGTACCTTGCGTATTTTCAGGTCCCCTTCCATGCTGGCATGACTCCTGTTGCCAGGGTTTAATGATATTTCTCTAGATCTTTGTCCAGTCTAGTGCCTGATAAAGACATTGGAGACTTTAAAGCTGAGAATTACTGTGAATTATTCCAACAATTAGTTTTTTATGGTGTTATTTTGCACCCCTTCATCAGATGAAAAATCTTAATCTTAAATGATTAAATCTTAATCTCCCCTAGAGGTGCATATTAGACTTCTTAGCTGGCTTGTTTCTGCCCTGCTGTAGTTTCTACGTCAAATGACAGCACTTGCTCTGTGGGTGTGCACACACAGGAAATTACAAGAGAAACTATAGGACTGAATAGCACACATGGATTTTTTTCTCCCATATGGTCATCTAACAGTCTACTGTAAGCTATAGGGAGGTAAGTCCCTGGAGTTGGCCAGGTGATGCTTCTGGAAGCCACTGACAGGTAGGGTGAGGAGCTCAGCTCTGGCAGAGGGGCAGCCCCAACAAGAGCTTGATGAAGACATGTCAGAGCAAAAAATCAGGCCATCACATTCTGTTTTGTATCGATCCATTTTCAAGTTCTGACAACAAGGACATGCCAGAGATAGGCAGGGCTGTGTTCATGATGTTCTCAGCTTCGGGAGTTCTCTGATGCTGCTGTTTTTCTACATAATCTGCAAGCAAGATCTGTGGTGTTTGGATGGGATGGATTATTCCCTGTTCATGTCATACTCTGGAGTTGTCCCAAATCCATGAGACATGATGGTAGATGAAAACCACTGTTTCTCTCCTCTTTCAGGGTGGTTACATTTGTGTTTCTGGGAGCATAGCAGAAGGCTTCACACAGGATGACCAGATACTTATGTCATTAAAAAACTATTCTCAATACCTCCTCAAAATTTTTCTAGCAAGGACTAAAATCTTGAAGAGGAGGAATAAAAATAATTTCTTACAAAAAGAGTACAAATTGGAAAAAAATTAAAGGCAAAAGTGATTGGTAAAGAGAAGCAACAGTGCATAAGAATACTCTGGCCTTCCTATGGGGCTGTTTAATCAATTAAGATTTAGTCTTACCAGTTATTTTCTGCTCAAAGATTTTCTTTCGTTAGCTCCAGGTAGGAAATGCACCCCAGCGGAAATTTGTGTGAAAGAGACAATCTGTAAACAGTGCCATCCTAACTGGGAGTATGTATTGTTATAAAGCAACTTTAATTAGAGGCAAGTTAGGAAAGATACCATCACTCTGAGAGCAGCTACTGTGGACTGAACAAGATGAAACTCAATCCCTTGGAAGCAAAACAAACAGGCCATCACAAGACACAATGGTTTTGAAATATGGTGTCTTAACTTTGGAAGGAAATGCCAGAAAATATTCCACCATGAAAGCATTTTCTGGTTTACTCACCAAACCCAAAGGTTTTAGAGGGTCTGGGGCCTAATAAACCCCTAGTTCACTATATTAATAGTATTAATCTATTGAAAAGATGCAGTGTTTTGTGTTTTTCTCTCGGCTCACAGGACAAAGAGTCTTATTTCAAAGTTTTAATAGTAGAAATCACAGAGTCACAAGAAAATTTGGGTCCAGTTGCACTTTCCATCTGTTATTTATTGCCCTCTGTTGTGAAAGTGCTGACTTGCCCTGGTGACAGACCACATCCCATGCTGCATCAAGTGCAGCAGAAGTAATCTTTTTCAAGATTATGGATTTACAATGTCATTTGGAATAGGAGACAATGGACAAGAGCCTCAAAACTGGAAGAAAAAGGAGAAATAAGACAAACTAACCATGCTACAACCTGTGGGCAACTAATTAGGCAGGGGCATTCACAGTAAGTTCATATATGTACCACAAATGTAGTGAGCATGGACGGCTCTTATCAATAGTGGGGATGGGTACTCATACTTGGAAATCAGGGGGAAGAACCACAGCACAGCTTCAGTTTTCCCTGGCTCACTTGTTTCAGCAAAGATGCCACCACATTGGGCTTGTTCTTCTGAGCATGGGGACTTCCACACAGACACGAAGTGAGCAGGATTTCAGCTAGAACCCTACTTTGTCATCTTTCTTGCAGCCCCAATGCTGCCTGTAGGGGCAGAAGCCCCATGAGATGTTTAGGGTTGCTGTTGATATGAGCAGGGGCAAATCCAGATTATGCTCATTTGCTGGAAGATAATGTTTGCCCTTGAAATTAAGGCTAAGCAGTAGGAAAATTTCATCACCAGGCAGAGTTTTAAATGGTTTTGCCAGTGTTACTCCAAATTTACCTTTGGCCCTTAACACTTGCTAATCTATTAAAATAACTCCACTGACTGCATAGCAATATGTTTTTGGTTTGGGTATCTAAACATCAAGATTTAAAAAGCACCAGCAGAATGTGTGATGCTTGCAAGACTTAGGAAGATATTTCTGGTTTTTTTGCACTGCTCCATTCAGTTGTCTATGTGCTTGTCAGGGAACTGAGAGCTGAGAACTGTCCTCAGGAACAGGTTTTGGGCATTGGGAATATTTTGTAGTAATGGAGGATGATAAATATATGCTGAACAGTGGCCAGTAAGCAAATTTCTCTTCTAAGATGAAAGTCTGTGTAACATCTTTAATAATGAGCCCAAATCTAATATTTTTACTAGAAGGAATTGAGTGTTCCGTAAGGACATGGACTGAAATGTGACGATGCTTGCATGTCGTTGTTGTCCTAATGCTCAAAACAAGATGTAGGGATTTTTTTTGCCTCAGAAATGACAAAGCTGGATGCCAGGATTTGTCCAGGAGCAGTAAGGGCCAGCCCCCATAGGAAATATCAGGGCAGGACCTGCCAGACAGAGCTTGTTCCACTGTCCCAGCAGCTGCAGGGCAGCCAGTTGTCCTGAACATGAGCATAATTGTGATGATGATGGGTCAGGGCTGAGGTGCAAGTGAGAAGTCAGTCTGTGGGTCAGGGTGAGTGTGGTACATAGCCAGTAATAAACATGTTTGCAGTGTAGCTCAGGAGGTTTCACCCAAGGTGAAATGAGCTAAAATCAACTCTGAAGCAAAGTGTGAAAAAACCTGACAAGCCTCCTCACAGCTCTCTGTCACACAGCTCTTCTCCAAGCAGTTTGATCAGAGGTCCCAGAGCTGTACCATACCAGGACCAGGCAGGAACACAGAATGGCAGAAAAATTCTGCTCTCAGAGCTGTGTTAGGATTTTTAGGAAGAGAATTAGCATATTACTTTTGCTGAAACAAAATGCCAGTGTGAATAGCTCATTTTAAAACCTCATTTTAACCTCCAAACTCAGTCATTTATGTTTATTTACTGTCACATAATATTTTATAAGCCACATCTATTTTAAATGCTGTTCCTTCACAGCAGTGTACTAGAAGTTAATGCAACACTCTATCTCAATTTCCTTCAGCTTTGCTTAAACAATTCAATAAATATATTGCACTGAAATTGGTGTCTCTCAAGGCACTACAACTTCTGTTAGCTGGTGGGCATATTGGCCCTGCTGTGGTCAGTACTGTTGAGCTGGAACCCTTCCTCCCTCTCAAGTGGGCTTGTGACAAGCTCCTGTGTGAGCCAAGCAGTACAGGTCTGGTGTTTGTGGTGCCCAGGGATGGCAGGCTGCAGTACAAGACTCAGAACAAAGCAGGTTGTCTGGGAGTTTGACCGTGATGGACTGGGATGAGGCCATTGCAGGGCAGTGGGACGACCTGTGGAAATCCCATTTGGTGGGGCACATACCTGTAGGATCCTTGGATCCATTCTCTGCCTCTTCTTCTGCTTTCTCTTCCTCTTCTTTGTTTTTGTTCTGTAAAGCAAACCAACTCCAATTTTGATTAGAGAAAGATACCAGTTGTGCACACTTTGCAATGTCTGTGAGGTTCAGGTTAAGATAAATAAACAACCAAGGGAAGGGTGTGATGCTGTGAAATACACTTGTTCTCTGAAGCAGTGCCACCACAGATTATTTTATTCTCATATCAAATAACCTACATTTTGGTTTTATGCCTTTGCGTGCAGGTGCAAGCATGTGCATGCTGTGACACATAGGTCAAATTAATCACTGGATTCAATCAATTTCTTGGTGGCATTATCCTGAGAATGAGCTTTGCTCACAGCGTGTAGCAGGACACCAGCTATATGTCTGTATTTCAAAAAAAACTGAAACAAGCAAGTCCAGATATCAATCGCTCTAGATGTTACTGATTTTAATCTTCATGCTGTGTGACTGTGCACTTAATTGTGGGATTATTGATCTGAAGATAATCCAGATGATTTGTTCAGATGATGTCTCTGAATATTAAAAGTGAAACCATTCTCTGATACATTTCCTTTATTTACCGTCTCCTGTTTGGATTCAATTTTTAACTCTGTATAAGCCACCTCTGCTGATTACATACCAGTCATGGTTGCTTTAATAAACTGAGGAGAAAGGAACTCTAATTATACTATTTATCAAGTTGATACTTTTCCATTAATAAGTTTTCCTGTTACACTGCAAACCTTACACAGCTCACTGGATTTACGCTTCTTCAATTAGTAATCAAAACTCTCCATATGTATGACTGTTGCAGATCAATGCCCACCAAGCCAATTGTTATTTATAGCGATAAGAATAAATTAACCAGAGGAGGAAGAAATAGCTGTAGGAGTTCATTTTAAGAGATTCACATGCGAGTGGAAGAGGCACATGCCTGAAAATTAGCTATCAGTGCATGTAGACACAATCCTCTGAAGGATTTGGGTGCTGAACCAGACCACTGTATGTCCCAGAATGGCACACTGGGACATGCTGGGAGCACACTGAAGGGGGCTCTATCCTGTTACAACAAGCCCTCAATTCTTTCCGTGATCCTGCTATAACTGTCACTGCACCTCTTTTCTGGACAGAACGCAGCAAGACTTTCATGTCTGACATGTTTCTCTCTTGAAACTCATGCATGCTGAACAAGTTCTTTCATTTTTCAGAAACCGCGTATTTATTTTAAGGTCTTGTTTTGCAGGTGATAGATAACACATTGCCAGATCTTTCATCTTTAGAATCAAAGTCTGTATTCTTCAGTCCTATCTGTTTAGCTTTAGAAATAACCTACATTTCAGCCCACTCATTAGACAGCACCAATCTATTTCTCTGAAAGATTTGAATCTTGTCCTGTCTATTGCCTTGGGCTTGCTTACATTAAATGTTTCAGTATGTTTGATTAATTCTCTCTATTTTAAGTGATGGCAAAGCAGAGAGATCACCTACCTGCCTTTCAGAGTGGAGATAATAATGGATGACCTCTGGAATTATTGAAACAGCTATGCCTGATCGCAGCTGGTCAAGCAGGCCACTATATTTAACTCTCCTTGCACTTTTATCACACAGAATAAGATAAATCATGTACGGCTTGTAAATTTCTTGGCCAGATCTTTTGATGATTTAACTCTTGCCAGTGAACTCCCTAACTTTCTCTGGATTCAGAGCTATTAAAAATAAGTAAACACGCAGGTGTTCAAAGGCTTTCTCTTCCCTCTGTGGCTCTTCCCATGTTGCTCCTAACTGGAGATGAAAAGGAAAGGGCAAAAATTGCTCTGTCCCAACATGCATTCCAACTAATGAAATAATTATCTTACAATGTGGTTTAGTATGGGGTAATTGTAAAACAAAGTTGCTTGGCAGCATGTCTTGGGGCGAGCAGCTTCCAGGATGTTTCCAATCCTTCACCCAGGGAAAGCTCAGCAGGAGGGGTGGGATTATGAAACACAGCATGTTTTGGAAGTCCCACCCTGGGCTTTGCACAGGGTGGTGCCAGTGT
This sequence comes from Hypocryptadius cinnamomeus, assembly GCA_013400635.1. Taxonomy (NCBI): domain Eukaryota; kingdom Metazoa; phylum Chordata; class Aves; order Passeriformes; family Zosteropidae; genus Hypocryptadius; species Hypocryptadius cinnamomeus. Next base: position 9,704 of record VYZP01019131.1, read on the forward strand.
GTGCTTTTCAAGCCCATGGTTTCTTATCCAAGTTTGTGAAGACTTGAGGAGTAGCCAGTGCTCCTTCTTCTGCTTAGCCTGTATCTTACCTAACATCTCCAAATCAGTAACATTTTGACATCTCTATTGATGCCTAGGACAGAGATTGAGCTATTCCCTTGCATGCTTTAAAAATGAGCTGCTCCAGAGCAATGTACAGCATTGATGGTGAGGTTGCACAGGGAAGCCTATGCTAGCTCTGGCAGTACATCCATCCATCTATCTATCTATCTATCTATCTCTCTTTCCATCCATCCATCCATCCATCCATCCATCCATCCATCCATCCATCCATCCATCCATCCATCCATCCATCCATCCATCCATCCATCCATCCATCTCACCTGACTGACCAATGTACTTGGACCCTCTTTGGTGTAATCTATGGTCACCTTTGGGCCAGATATCTGAGTTTAGGCAACAGGAGTGATTTCGTGGGGAGAGTGTCCTGCTCTTTGTGAAGGTACCTTTGTAATGATGAAGAGTGAACTGAGCAGGGACAAGTTTGCTGTAATTTTATAATTCTGAAAGGTTCATAAATCGCACCAGAACAGCCAGACAAGCTGTTAGGCATGCAAACCTCTTAAACAGTGCTGTAAAAGCATATGATACTTGGGCAAATGCTGTATTGCTTGTCCTGAAGAAGCTTGCAGATGTGAGAAAAATGTTTTGCAACTCCAGGGAAAGAATTGTTCCTTAAGTGTAGAAGAGTCTAATTGCAGAGGGAGGAAATATTAATCCATCAGGAACTCAGGCCTTCAGATTACCTCATGTATTTGAAAATTAAGAGTGATGTTGAAGCAAAAATTAACAGGTCTGCAGAAATCTTGACCCCGACTAGTCTGTCTGTTGAGCTCTACTTCAATGCACTGCTTTGCAAGATACAAACCAAAAATAAAAACTCACTAGGGTAGCATGGATAGTGGACATAGTCCAGAGCTTTTCTTTACAGAAACTAATTTAGTTTAATTGTTCAGACAGTTTTTTCCAAAACAACTCCAAATACAATCATTCTTAACCCAGTGTTTTTAAGTAGTTGAAAGTGCTGTGGTTTCAAAAAAGGAACTAAATTATTTGTATTGCTGGACTTGTCTAGTTTTCTTGAGACTTGTCTGCTTGCCCACTTGGCCTACCTATTCAAAGGTCTTCCACACCTCTGTGCCATGGCAGCATTTGAATTTACTCTCTGGTTCTAAAGAATGTCTCCAAGATGCCTCATTCCTACAGGTATTATTAAAAAAAGAGGGTTTTTGAAACAGTGCCCTACCCAAGACTCAGTGTGTCTGCACAGGGCTTTGTCAACACTATGAGTGTCACATTCTCCACCACATCTTTGTAGGAGAGGCCCTGTCAGGGAGCCCCAGCTCTCTACAGCTGCAGTGGGGTCAAGGTGCTGCTGCTTGCCCAGCCCCAGCCTGTGGCTGGTCCCAGAATGCTGCCACTGTGGTGGAAGCCCTGTGATTCCAGGGGCAGCTGAGGACATCTGGATGAAGGGCTTTGGCTGCTTGGGTGCTTGCAGGTAGAGCAGATAACTGCTGGATGTGAGTCCTTCACAACCCAATCAACTGCTTATTTTGGCACAAATAGTGCCAAAGCAGATGCCACTATCATATCGTCCAATCCCAAACATCCATTAAAAAAAGATAAAGGGAATTACAGGCTTATAATACCAAAACATGCAATTGACCTATGTGGGATAGGAGAAAAGGGAGCAGGTGTCCAGCTTCCAGACCATAGCATCAGCCAGAGCTGCTTTTTCCATTAAGAAATCCCTCAAACCTGTGCATGAGTTTCCTATTAGGAGATTCCATCTCTCTGCAGCACTCTGCTACCAAAATGTAGAACTAGATGGGTGTGCTGGTTTTCGCTGGGGTAGAGTTAACTTTCTCCACAGTGATGAGTAAGGCTGTGTTTTGGATTTATGCTGAGCGCACAGTTGATAATATTGGGATGTTTTTGTTATTGCTGAGCAGGGCTTGCACAGACCCAAGGCTTTTTCTGCTTTTTGTACTGCCACACTGGTGAGGAAGTTGGGGAGAATGGGAGTCTGGGAGGAGACACAGCCAGGACGGGTGACCCCATCTGACCAAAGGGATATTCCAGGCCATATAACATCATGTTCAGTACATAAGAGTGGGGGAAAAAAGAGGAAAGAAGGGATGTTTGGGGTGATGGGGTTTGTCTCCTCGAACAGCCATTACATGTGATGAGGCCCTGATCTCCTGGAGGTGGTTGGGCACCTGCCTACCCACAGGAAGCAGTGCATTTATTCTTTGTTTTTCTTTGCTTCTGTGCATGCTTTTGCTTTCCCTATTGAATTGTCTTTATCTCAAGCCATGAATTTTCCAGCTTTTACGCTTCTGGTTCTCTCCCCGATCCTGCTGGTGGGGGAATGAGTGAATGGCTGCAAGGGGCTTGGCTGCTGGCTGGGATTAAAACCAGGACAATGGGTCATTAAACTTATGCAGTGTGACTGTTCCTGTCCCTCAGCTTCCTTTATATCTGCTCCATTAATGGATTTCAAATCTTCTGGATATAACTGCAGGGAGCAGTGCACTAGATTTAGTGAAGCAAACTCTCAGAACTTGAAAGTGTAGTTTTTTAAACAAAGGATTTATTCTCTAACCCTCCATTGGTTTGGGGTTTTTTATAAGTTACAAAATCTTTTTTTATAAAGACCTGGAGCTATTCTGAGATGAGAAAGAGTTGGCTAGTACATATAAAAAAAACACCATGCACAATTTCCTTCTTCATGTATGTTTTTCTACAAAGAAAAATGATCCACCACTAATCAGTAATGAAAGATGACCCTGAAATGAATCAGCACATTTATCCTGAAAATCCAGATGGGCCGGAAGATCTGTTTAACGTACCCAGCAATGAAAGTGCCCATTGTCTCTACACTACAATATTGACATAATATAATTTCCTTTAGTGTTTCAGGTCCTGGAAATGGCAGCATAAAAATAATTTAGCTCTTTATATACGAGTTTATATACGAGTTTATATACGAGTTTATAAACGAGTTCCCTGTCTTGACCAGGTTCTGATTCCTTCTCTTTCTCCAGACTTTATAAGGGTTGCTCGGATGCTATTGACTTCATTGGAGAGCCCCCAAGGAAAAGCTAGCCCCCATATCATTGTTGTCATCCCTTCAACCGGTGTTAAGCACAGTGAAAGAGCTATAGCACTTGTTTAGACTTCTAAATATGAACTCAGTCTTAAATGCTGATTAATTACACCCATGATGTCACCATATTCTTCCAGTTCCACCAGCACACCAGCTGAGGGGCTGTGTATGATGGTCCAGCTCAGGAGAGAGTCAAGAGAGCTGAGCTGGTTGGTGGGTTCAGAGCTGCAGTCACACCCTCAGTGCTTCATCTGCTGTCAGCAGGCCAGGACATTCAGCAGGGCTGCTGGATTTTTATGGCAAGAGCATGTAAAAGCCCTGAATTGTTGTCCAGACAGGGAAGTTGGCGAATTTATCAGGTAAGCCTGGTGCTCAGGCACATTGCTGCAGAAAACAGTGAGACAAGGCAAGATAGACATTGGTCCCATGCAGTCCCTCTGGTAGTAAGGGTCTGGCAAAAGGTGTCCCAACATGAGGAGAAGATCATGCTTGTTTTAACTTGTCTTTCCAAATGAATACTAAGAAATTTATGGTTTGGCCAACCATAATCCCATACTCTGTTCAAAACATTTGTATTGTTCATACAAATCTTCACTGAAAATATATTTTAGGATCTTGAAATAAGTTTGTTTAATTTCTACAAATCTTTTCTTCCAAAAAGAAAAATTATACCCAAGGCATTAGAATTGTTTATGTAAACCAGAGCTCAAATTTTCTTCTCTTGAAACTAAAAATTGGTAGCATTAAGTGAACAAGTGGACACTAAGGTGGTGAATTGTGACTATCTAGTGCTGAAAAGTATATAAACAGAAAACAATTTGTGAGCAAATGTACCATTCAAAATTTTTAAGACATTGAACCAACTTGTAAAGATGAATACTTCTCACTACAGCTAGTTCTAAGCATTCACGAAAAGGAGCGAAAAGCTAAATTAATAATTTGTGATTTTTGGCTAATATTCTATTGCTCCTGATGTAGTTGGACTTTCAATCTCCAGCTGTGAGCTGGTATCCATTTTATGAGAGTCTATTCAAGAAAGTAGAATCAGTCCTTGTCCAGAGTGCTTGGAAGTCTAAATTTGTGAGGGCCGATATTACGAAGGACTGGAAAGAGAGCTGGCATTACAGGACTGAAAACAAGGGTTGAGGAAGATAAGGAAACAACAAAAGAACTATTTCTGTTTAAAGCAAGACTTTAGAAAGATGCATACTTTTAGAAAGGAGGAGCTACCGTGAGTTACATGTTAACCCATATGCATATATTAACGCAAGGACTGGCTGTCACAGTTCTTGAGAATGTGAGACTGGGCTCATGCAACCAAGTGGAACCAAAGGTAATGCAAGTTGTCTCCTGAACAGGTTGACCTTGGGGAAAGTATAGAGCAGCTTTGTGTCTGTCTTGTACTTCCTGAACACATCTAATTTACTAACATAGAAAACATTATTGAAGTATTCTGGTTAATCACAAAAAAACCAAAAAACCAAAACCAAAACAAAACAAAACCAACCCAACCAAAAAAAACCAAACAAACAATAAAAAGCATATCTACACTCAGTGAATAGGTTTTGTGCCAGCCAACCAGCCAACCAGTTCTGTTGTTTCAAGGTATTTAGCATAGCAGTGATGACTGAAGTCACTCCCCTCCTCAGTCTTACCTGAAGTGGGTATGAACACAAGTGGGAAGAAAAAATAACAGGAAGGGTAGTAGGAAGGAGTGGAGACATCTCAAGACACTCTAATGATTAAAGTAGAGATAGCTGGGAGAGCAAGGGGTGACATTACACAAAGACACAGGGAAACCTCAGGGAAGAGGGTCCAGAAGATAAAAGGTGTATCTGGAATAAACATAAGAAGACACCAAGGGCATTTACTGATGAGGTCACACAGAGGCCCAGAGGAGTGACAAAGGCAATCTGGGGGCTGTTCACATGGAGCCTGGCTGGAGAAAATGAAGGACCTGGATTTAGGAGGTGAGGGATAAGTGTGAAATAAACACAGGGACTGAAGAGGGTAAAAAGCATATCTGGGGAGTAGGAGGGGTATGGAGTCATCGAGGAGCTCTCAAAATTGTTAATAGTAATGTCATGAGAAAAACTGATTTTTATTTTTTTAAGCATTGGAGGAAAATTACTGAAAATTTCTTCTTTCATCTAGTACACTCTATATCTTTTACAAATGTTTATCTTTGGCAGGAACACATTGGAGTTGGTCAAACAATTTTTGCATTGAAGCTTTGTACAGTTTTGGCCACTATTTTAATGACATATCTTGGAGTCTGGATGTTGATTGCTCCTGTGAGTGTATTCATTACTTACTCAGTACATTTTCATGGAATAATTATCTGTAGTCAGTATTCATATGCCACCAATGCCAAGATATTATTTCTAACCTTGTTATTAAGTGATCTGCATAACTCTTCAGCTAAAGAAATCAGATGATTTTAAGATCTCTACCTTGTAGTAAAAACCTTCAATTCTCCCAGATGTGGAGCAAATTTTTAAAAATACATGTCAAGAGTTAGAAACAAAAGTAAATTAGAGCTCCAAATACACAGCTTGAAATATTTAGAGATTTGGAAGTCATTGTTCAATATTTAATCCAATAAATAATATTTAAAACAGCACAGACTTTAGAATTTGCTGTTGCACATATTTACATAGTGGATTTTGCACTTAGCAGTCAGTGAATGTTAGTAGACTTAAAATTTAGAGAAATAATATTTATCTAAAAGATAAATAAGATGGTAAAAGCCATTCAAGAAAAGGTCAGAATAACGTTCACCTGTTTGATCAAAATTCTTTAAAATGTTTGTTTAAAAGATATTTGAACTAAAATACCATTCAAATACAGGAGGGGCTGTATTTGAAAGTCATTCAAATTCAAAGAGGGCTGCAACTGATTTGGACTGATTTAGGCTAGAAGTGAGAAACTCAGCTTGATATTAAAATACAGTCAATCAGGGCAACTGAGGACAGGAGGGATGACAAACATGAGACATGGGGAGAAGCAAGTTCTATAGAAATGAGATACTGAAAAATAAGACTGAATTGGAATCCTCAGTTTGAGCTCCATTGACATTTACAAACATAATCTCAACTGTCAATTTAAAACAGGAATGGATGAATAAAATAATCCAGGGAAAAGGGGATCCATCAAGCACACTCATGCCCAGCCATGTGAACCTGGCTTCGCTGCTCTCCCAGTCCAGCTGGATTTCTGTCTGCACGCACAGACTGACTAATCTGCTGCCTGAATGGGCTGCTGCTGCTTGTTAAGCCAATTCTTAAAATAGTGGCTGACCTAATTATATAGCATGAATCTTTACCTTAAATATATATATGATGACTGTTTACATGAAATGCATACTGGATATTTTTTAATAATTACTTTTCACATCTCATCACATCCTTCTTCACTAAGCACAATTAAAGTGATGTATCTTTATGCATCAAACTTTACAGCACTGATTTTGAAAGAAGAACTGATTGCTTCTCCCTAGTAGGCACTGAGGAGGTGGATAAAGGGGATAAATAGTGGTAGTGTCATTATCTGCCTTTAATAATTTGTCTGACATAGAGTGAAAGCTTCTAGACATGTAAAATTGTCAGTGCAGTAATACTACCAACCAGGTACAAGCTTTGATTGCTGAGTTCATTATGTAGCCTGCCAGGTTTTAGAACAGACTCATTAATTACTGCGAAAGTGTCAGACATTGCAGGGATTCTCTTGATGTAGAGTGTATTTAGCATCTTCTCTACTACTATGAAAAAGTAGTATATTTTACAGGTGAAATCAATGGAGGCAAACTAATTATCTGCCAGCTATAGAATAATAGGTTATGCGGGTGAAATTGTGATCAGTGCTAGAGATGGATTTGCAGATGGGCACAACCCACTTTCTCTGTACAGAAAGCTGGCTCATAGGCTGTAAGCAATAGCAGAGTGCTACTGTCATAGATGCTTTCTGCTGCTCCTCTTTTCTGCTCTCTTTATTGGGGCAATCTTGGATGTTTCTAGAAAAGCTGTAGTCACAGCTTCAAATGCACTGTAGACATGGTTAAATCAAGGCTTAGTCTTCCCCCTAATTATCTCTTATTCTGGGCTACTATAAAAACTGTTGTTGCAGAATTGGTTTTAAATGCTCCAGACAGAGCAGAGAATTTTATTTAACATGTCAACATCTTTTTTAAAGTGTTTGAATTTAAGGACACTTAAACAGTCTGCATCAGTATTTTAACACTGAAAGTTCAGATTTTAATTCCAAATTGTAATTTTCAACAAAATTCAAGCAACTGTTATTAAGAAATAGAAGAAAAGAAATTAAATATCACAAGGTGGTTCAAAAGTATGAAAATGAAGTAAGTTTAGTGAAACAGAATAACTTGGATTTGCCCAAACAATTTTTTCTTCTTTTCAAAATCCTCTCAAAGTTTTACAAGGCGTTACTATAAGACATTCCTCTCACAAATTTATTTCAGCTCCCAATTAGAAGACCAAAGACTTTATTTATCCAAGATAAATAAATTACCCTCCCTAACCTTATGTACTTTGATAAATCTGAAAAGATAACAAGCTGAGAGTGGAAAAAGTATAGAGCTGGAGGATACACTTAGGTATCAGTATTACAGGCATTGTGATAGGCAACTAAAATATGTGGGGATCTATGCACAGAAGCAAAGTCTCTTGACTATCATAGGCTCCTGGGTTTTGTCCTTCCTTTATATGACAGGAGACAAGACCAGTGCAGAGCCCCCTTACACCCACAAAAAGTGGAAGGAAGAGAAAACAGTGACATTTGTGTAATGTGCAAAAAACCTTGAGGATAAATGTAGTTCCGTAAGTAAAAGAGAAGCAAACAAAATCCAGGTGCTCCACATAATTTTGGGAACGGGGGAATGAAGTCAACAGTGAATCCCTGTGGGGGAGTCATCAGTGCTGTTCATCTGCAGCTCCAATTATTGCTGTGCCTGTGTACATATTTGCTAGATATTTGCTCTGAGCTTCACAGACTCTCTGCTGGGACCCTAGGGAGTAATAAATCTGGTCCTGTGGTTTGATAGCAGGTGACAGAAATGGCCTAATATCAGGTCACACCCTGTGGTAGGAAATGGGGTCTCCTTCCTCAGATAAGTGGTTGGGTCGTGTCCACATTGGACAATTTGGAAAAGTTCAGCAAGCCACTCTGTACCACTTAGAAGTGGACTAGATTAGAGAAAACCAGTACAAATGAAGAGATTTTAGTGAGGGTTTAGGGTTTGGCGGGGTGCGGGGGGAGCATGTTTGCTTTCTTGTGTGTTCACTTTCTGCTGAGACAAGATTTTTTTCCCAAGTGTGTCCTTTTCATCACATTGTTCAGATTATTTAAAATGAACAGGCAATAGACTTCCCATATTTCCCTCAGGAGGCTATTCCACAGTATAATAGATCTGGATCTTTCCACTTTTTTCTAGCTGAGCTAATGTTTTCTTTTTGCTACTTCAACACCATGCCCCACTCTGAATAGTTTCTTGGTTATCTTGTGCTCTGAAAAGAATTAGAGTTTTATTATTCTCTTCTTTCTCAGTTAGCCATGTTAAAAATATTCAACCACTATCACAACTTCCTGTGAATTGTCTTCAATCCTGTCAGATTTCACTATCATCTCACTTCATTGAATTTCTTCCTGAACAGTTTTTAAAGTCATCCACTGTTTCTAAACTTCCTCTTACCAAAAATGCTGTTAACAGAGTATAACAGAGTATAGGAGCTGTGGCACAGCCCATGGCCAGTGCTTAAATAGGTGTCCTCATTCTGCTGCCTGTTTCTGTGTTGTAGTAATGAAAGGCACTGTGGTACCTGGAACCCAATGTACAGTTGCTTAGACAGGATCCTGAATTACTATTCTTTGGATAGGCTGTTACTAACATTTCACACGTTACAAATATATTTTTATTTATCTTTTCCTTTTTGCTCCATGCCCTGGAGTCACAAAGAAGCACATTCATTTCTTTTACCTTGACACATGCATTTAAATGTCTTAGTTATCTGCCTTTCCTCACAGACACTGGCTCTACATAGCTTTTGTTCTGTACAATTATAAGCTGTCCTGCACTTGAAAATGGCTGGCACACTTCTAATGGGAAGAGTTGAGCTGCCCAGGCCTGAAGGTTCACATAACCAGGAAGACAGTCTCTGAGGGTGGCCTAAGCTCTCCTAATTTCCACTCTCCTGAAGTGCTGTTCTGTGGATTGCTGCCCACAATGGACCATACAGTGCTCTGGGTTTGGGAATAATCCCAAAGATTAACAAATCTTTCGACTTCATGCACCAAAAGAACTGCTCTACTTTATGCTTGCAATTGTATTCATCAAGTGTTAGGGCAAAAAATACTTGTTTGCAACTTCAATAAACATACAATTCATCAAAGGGGGCCATATCTGGAGAAACAGAAGTGCTGATTCCAAGCCAAAATTACTTTCCTTCCTAAAGGCATACAGGCAAAATCCAGTAACAAATCAGCTGCCCAGCGATCTCAGGGCCTTTCAGATTTACACTGCAGCTGAGCAGAGGAGTTGAAGGCCAACATTTTGGCCTAAAGTTGCTCCCATTCTCTGCTAAATATGGTACAAAACTGCACAAATAGCTGGGATGGTGCAGGGAGTTCAGAGTGAGAAATCTGTAGCTGGAGATAGATGGCCTCTACAGAGTTGACAGATGCCATCTAAGACTTATTAGTGTAGACAGTGAAAAGCAGCAGTTTGAGGATGAAATTTCATAGCTCTTCAGTGCAGGCTCTCTCATTCATTCTCCTTATTTGTGTTAAGGCAGCATTTAAGAGACTCTCGGCATTTTTCATGAGCAAAAAGAGAGATAATTTAGACAGCGATAAAAACCCTGACTCTGAAGGCACTGCAGTGTTCTGAAGTCTGGATGCCCTCAAGGCAGAGCCAGATCTGGCAGCCAGAGGTGCAGCAGCATATCCTACCTCCCTGTACAGCAAGGGAGGGTTGGAAGGCTCCTGCCAGGATCAATGAAGCTGATTTTAGGGCAACGTAGTAATAGTGGTGTTTTGGTGCAACATGATCACATGTGTAAAGGAGGAAGGAAAGCATCATTACCCAGTGATAATAAATTTTTTATGTAAGAGGGCAACATTTAAATGAGCCTAAAATCAAACCTTGGAGATGGTCTGTGGAGGTGCAGTGGATACTGGACATTCAGCCTTGCCCTTCACAATTTGCACTGAAATCCAGTTTTGACTTTTCCCTTTGTGGAAGTGTCCAAGGGGCAGACTGAGGGGTAAATGAAATGGGAGGCATGGAAGAGCAGCCTCCTGTGACCTCTGCTGCTGCTGGGGACCTCTCCTGCTCTGGGAGAGAGGGTCGGAGGGCATCTGTCAAAACAGGACAGGCTGTGGAGAATCTCTGGGACAAAGGCAATGCCATCAGGCACCGTTCAGTGCTATAAAACATGACACACCGGAAGACACAGGGAGACCTGTCATACATTACGTTTGCGTCCCTGCCAGCCAGTGTCCTCTGGAAGGAACAGCTTGTCTGAATTGTCCATGGTCTTCTCTGACAATGCTTGGAATAGCCGAGCACTACGATGGGCCTCCATTCATCTCAAAACCCTTGGCAGGGAGAGTGCAGGTCCACTCTGGCTGGGGAGGGAAACACCTTGCTGATGGCCGGACAGGGAGATGGGAGGAGGGACAGGGCAGCAGCCAGGGCCAGGGCTGGGGTCCCCAGTGCTTACACCAACCCAATCCTCACTGCACAGGTAGAGAACAACTCATCCTCTGGGCCGTGAGTGATAAGGGAAAGGGTAAACGGATTTAGAAGAGAGAGGGAAAAAACACCTGTGAGAGCAGGAAAAGCTATTTGATTGCAAAAGTGATGTGAGGGTAAAGCAATTCTGCTGGAGTAGCAATTGTGCCCTATTTTTAGAGGGAAGTGTGTAGAGGAAGCAGCTGAAACACAGTGGTGTTTTTCATGCATTTGAACCAAAGATAAAAAGACAAAGTTTCCTTATTACATTCACTATGCACTTGTCCCGCACTTCCTTGTATTTACTATAGGAAATACTTTCAGTATCTTAAACAGTGAGGTTATCTGACTGCAAACACTTACTTAGCCATCTAAGTAACTTGCACCAGGGAAGAAAGTAGGTAGTTTGAGTAATGTTGGTCACTCATTTCCCCAGAGGCTGCATTAAATTTGCTGACAGACTCAGTGCTGTGCACTTTTGTATCACTTCTCCCTTTGCTCATGATCCCAAGCACCACTGGGATTCACTGAAATCTGTTCTGCTCTGGTTTCGTGCTGTGAAGTTTTAGTCTGCTTATAGGAGAGACCTAACCAACATTGATTTTGAGTGGCTTCCACCTTCAGCCTTATCACACAGCCTTTGAAATATTGCCTTTTTTTTCCCAAACCTCTTTACTGCTGGGGCGAAAGGGCATCAGAAGTGCAGCAGCACCCAAGTGGCTCAGCAAGTTGCATCTTCAGCAAAGTGTTGTAGTAAACACAGATGGCTTTAACCTGTATCTATCTGCTGAACACACAGAGCCTAAAATCTCTGCAAGCAGGAGACATCACTCAGAGGAGGGCACACGAGTGGCAACTGTGCACAGTGCATCTCTCCCAGGCAAACAGCTCACCACAGTGCCTGGGATGACTGCTGCAGCCATGGCCAAAGACTCGGGTGTAAAGCCTCTGGTGAGGGATAAGTGCATCGTTGACAAGTGCTATTTTGGCAATGTCTCCAGTTGTGCCTCAAGACTCAGGTTGAAAATTTCTCTCTCTCTTCTTCAAACATGAGTGAAAAGAGCAACCAGATTTTGGGAGATAGCTACTTTATTCTGAGAAATGTCACCCCAGCATGGTGCTGACTGTAACATTAGAAATTCCTAATGATTGTTAAGACCAGCATGGTTCAATCTGCACTTTTTAATAAGTAGGAAAAAGTACTGCACAGAGTTCTCTGCAGCAACACAAGTTGTAATGTCTATTTATTACAAAACTGTAATGTCAATAGTGCACAATATCCAGAAGAAAAAAGGAGATGAATCTTTCTGATCTTACAGACAAATTGAGAACAAAGTATTAATCAAAAAATTAATGATTGAACAGTGCTGTTAAATTTCTGCCTTTTATTTCATAAACAAACTGCACTGCACAGCTTACAGTTCAGAAAAGACATAACTGTTCCCTGCGCTGACAACCACTTATGCTCTATTTAACTCATGGAATTTAAGTGGTGCAGAAAGTACACTTGGCCAGGAATTACTGTCTGAAAGCCTCTGCAGAGAAAAACGCATTTACTGCCAAAAAATTAGTTTTCAGTAAGAAATTTCTTGGTATTGTACAGTGTCATAGACTTTCCTCCTGTTTTGTAATTAGACATCAAAAGAAAGCCTGTCATTTAAATTAAAATATATCACTTGAGATCCTTTGAAACAAGCAGCATGCTGAATATAAACAATTAGTCATATTTCTGTTTATTTTTATCTCACTAATCTACTGTTGAAAGCCATTGTTAAGCATGCAGTCTGGCATTAGAAAGACTCCTGTTAATTTTCACAGGCTCTGGGATAGGCTCCAGGGCTTAACAGGTTGAGTAGATGAAAGAGCACATGCATTTGTCCACAGCCAGATTGGACAGGTTATGTTTCTTTCGCTTTATGTGTGGTGACTAGGTAAAAATGAATGGCCTTTACTACATGGGAGGTCAGAGTAGATATCTTAATTATGCCTCTTAGACTTGTGCTTAGTGCATTAACAGGTTAGTAAATGAGATGGAGAATGGTTACACACATGGGATGGAGAATGGGGAATGGGGGTCCTTGTCTGGAGGAGATGATAGTGAAAGATAGAGGCAAAGAAAACAGTCCTCCGCTATTTTCTTCCCCAGCTTTGCAATAGGAAATCCTGAAGCAGAGAGGTGTAATGATTGGCTGGGTAATTTATATAGCCCGAGGCATACTTGCTTGTGTAAGAGAGAGTTTGCACAAAGCAAATGTCCCTCCAGATTGAGCAATGACAGACTGTTTCAGGAAGTAGAGACACAGCTCTAGGAGTGACATGTATGAGGATGAATCCATGTGCATGCCGGCAGAGGCTGTCTCAGTGCCTACCTGTCCATGTTTCCTACTCTTGAGGAAAAAATAAGTTCATGTCAGTGGTAAAGGCAGAGATGTTAATTCAGGACCTTTATAGCATAACCATTGCAATTTCGGGGTTCATTTTCTTAACTTTTGTTAGTACAAAATCAACAGCAATAATGGTTGAAAACACAATAAACCAGAAAAAGGGACAGTGCTTAACCAGTAATCAGGGGTGCGGTAACTGGATGAAATACAGTAAAAAGCAACAGGAGAAGTCCTAAGTATTGTTATCCAGACTGTTTTCCTTTCAAAAAGATTGTCTGACAAACATACAGCTTAAAGTATAATAACCTACTTTGCTATGATTGAATATATCAGTTAAAAGAGTCCCAGCTGCACTACTGAAACGCTTCAGACATCAGTTTTTTCTGTTATTAGTATTTGGCATTGAATTGATGTGAATTGCTCACACAATTCAGCCCTGGGTGTTTGATGTGATAAAACAAAGAAATCTATAGAATAGTCTGTTTGTCACTGACACTCCTACTCAAAGACGATAACAGAGGCTCTTTTCTAATACTTTGCCTTTCTTTCACCTTGTCACCTAACCAAGATCAACAGAACAAAGTAAAAATAAAGGTAGTAAAAGGAAGATTTCCATTATACTTGATTTTTATCTAGTAAGATGATCTTAAACCCTTATGAAAAAAACAAAACAGTACAAATATCACTGTGTTTGCTCAGTCACTCACAATCGCAGAAAGTGGGTCCTAAACACCCTTTGATATTTCTTGGTGTTTCTTTGTATTACAGTAGCAGTGAGAGACCAAAGCCCTGTTTTCGCCTAGCCCTGAAAGAAAATCCACTAGGGCAAAGTCGATTTCTGCTAAATTTGTTTCTAATACAAACCCCATTCATGAGGCAACAGATGAATGCAGCAGCAAGCTGCAAGGTATCAAAACAACTTTTCTGTAGAAATCACAATCCATTTTAAGACAACATCCATGCTCCTTACAGACATATTGACTGACCAGTTCCCAGCTGGATTCTCCAGAATGTTTGCTCATTTAGGGAATTCTTTTATCAGCACCTCAAAAATGAAGAATCTCAAAAGCTCACGCATTGTCCTTTCTCTTAGACACACACTTCTGCTCCAAAAAAAACCCCTAATACACCAAGTTCCCTTGTGTCTGTACATCAACAGAGCAATTTAAGTTGTCTATATAAACACCAGAGTCAGGTTCTCTTGTAGTGTTTTTAAATGTAGAATTAATCAGTTAATTCTGTGAATGTGCTTTAAAATGAAACATTACTCCAGCCAGTTTCTTACCAATCTCACAGTAGAAATCCTTGGAAGAGAAATGCTGCATGTAATGCTTTGCACTGAGATACATATTTTGCATTGAGCTGTACTCAGCACATGCTCAGACAACCTAGGTAATTGCAAACCAGGCCACTCTGCTCTGCTGCCCTGCCCTTGGCTATATATAACCAGTTCTTGCCATCTCTGGCTGTCTTATTGCCTGCATTTTCCCCACAGAACCTGTATTTGAAGGTTGTGACTTTTCCAGGCATGAAATCTGGATAAAGCTGCTGTTTCTGAAATGCCAAGATCTTTCTTGTGCTTAATGGCATAAGCCACTTGAGTAAGTGTAAAGGGAAATAGCTTTAAATAATGTCTTTGGCATGGAGTTGTTGCAGAACTTCCTTTACCCCTACTGTCTCCCCATGTGGCTGTGATAACGTATTGGCACCTCAGGCACCTAATGCTGATTTTTGTGGTATAAAACCCAGAAGAAGGCTGCCAAGAGCAAGGGATATGTTGATCCCAATGGACAATGAGAGTATAATGAATCCTTAACAGCAGGGCAAAGCAGTGCTTGAAGGTGCTGCTGGGCCACAATTACCCACCCTGTACCTTGTTCTCAGAGGTGGGAGGTACTGCCACTGTTACTTTATCTCCTGCCTCTTTTTTCATGTCCACCTCTCAGACAGGCTGCCATTTTTTCCCCTTTGGTAGCTTAAGCTCTGTAGAGACAGGATATGTTCTCTTCTGTGATGAGTTCCTGTCATGATTTGACATGGGAAGAATTTGTTTTGGTTCCTTGTCCTCAGTTCATTATCCTGAGAGGGCCTTAGCCACAGTTGTAGTAAAGGCAGTTTTACTCTTTTCTATGCAGCAATGCAAGTAAGGGCAAGGGCAATTGCAGCAGCTCCTTACTGAAGGAGATGAGATGATGATTAGCAGAGACAGTCACTCCACAAACACATGCAAGACACCAAAGGACTGATGCCTCTCTACCATCTGGCTGAACTTCTCTACAAACATGCATCCATGTATCTCATGTTAATTTTACTATGAGTAGAAAGAAGAGGGTCAAACCCCAATAATTATACAAGTACACTTTGAGATCTGAATTGTGCTCATGCCTTCAAATGCCTGTTTAACCTTAGGCTTAGCTTACCACTGCTTACCCACCTGCAGTTCAGGTTCCCATTTGCTGCCAGGGTGCCTCCGCAAGAGCTTTTAAATTATGCTCCCTGCACAAAGAGAAATCAAAAGGCACAGACACAGTAGCCCAGAAACTGAGGTCTTTTGTTGTTTCAGAGGCAGTGGAAGTTGAAATGATTTACAAGAGGTGACGCAATGGCATTTTCAGAGCTGGTCTGCATGGATGGGTGCAAACAGGTCCAAGTTCCTTTGCTTTGACTAAACCTGGTTCAGAAACTCTGGAGCTGTGCTACTGCTGTGCTCAAGTTGACTTGCCTTGTTGAGAAGATAATAGAGTTGTGTGGCTTTCAAATCAAAGCTGGCTCCTGGCCAACCAGCCTGGAGCAGAGGCAGAGTGAGCTCATGTCTGCCTGCACCCACCCATGGAGACGGGGCATAGAGGTTATGTGCAACATGACTGCAAGGATAGTATTCTTACATATTCCAGGCCACACTTATAAACCAGGGCTTTGGGTTTGTCTTCACCAGAAAGAACAACTGATGCCAAGGATGTTCCAGTGAACATGAGATGAAGGCAATGGAGAAAAAGAGGACACGAATTTCTGAATCACTTTGAAAACCTTGGGTGAACTCCTTTGTAACTACAGCTTACTGTATGACAGTGCAACCTCAGCAGCACTGTTGAAGCATTAAGTGTTCTGAATTTTTCCAAAATTAACTCTAAATTAATTTACAAGTTTCAAATTGTTTTGTTTTCTTTCAGTGTCTTCTGCTTTTGTTTAGCTTACACCAATCTGAGGGTTCTACCTGAAGTTTCAAACATTTCAAAATCTATCGTAGACTTTATAAAATTAATCTGCTTAGACAGAGTCTATTTATGTACATTCAGGCAGCAATTGCAGCTTGCTATTGTTCTAATATCTCAAAAAAGAAATCCAAAGGAATAATTGCTTTCTGCATTATGTTAGCTTTAATAAAGCAGCCAAAGAAAAAATTGGCATCTGTTTCCTGACATTTTTTCCATTACTTAGCTATAATCTTTTCGAAATCATGAAGTTCCTCTAAAAATACTAAAGTACGATTAGGTTGTGAAATCTGAATTCAATAAAAGAAGATCCTATGCTTGAAGGATGCATTGGTGTCATGAAGCCATGAATTAAGTTTCAAAAAAAAAAATAGTGTTTAAAAAGTGGTATCAATTTACTGACAGGTTTTCATGTAATTAGGTTGAGTACAATAGCCTTTTATATATGTAGAATCTTCTTAAAAACTCCCTTAAGAATCAAAACGAAGTGGATTTCAAAACAGAAAATCAGTAAGGCTATAACTTCATGAATAATTTTTCATTAAAGTTCCCAAGCATTAACAAATCATTGCCTCAGTTTGGACAGAGGTGCCTAACAAATTGTCCTCTTATCAGGTAGGGTCACACTACTCCTGCAGAGAGTGACACAAAAATGTAAAGTTTTCTTGGGGGTGTGGTGCTGCCACCTGCATGAATGATCTCAAACTCAGAGCAAACTGAAATGTGGTGACTCCTGGGTTTCAAGGATTTCTGAGATGTTCTGTCCCAGAGTAGGAGTCAATGAATTTTTATCACAAAGGCTTCCCCAGACCTTCCTTGTTTTGGGATAGCTTTTCACCCTGTCACAGATTCTTCTCCTAGTTGCTCAAATATTAATATTCTTTTCTGAACCTTGCTGAATATTTGGACATGCAATGAAGCCTTGAAGTAGCAAGTATCTATAGTAAGTGTTTTCTTAAGAGTCTGGTCTATTTGTATTTCTATTTTAAAAGTCCTTTCAGCTTTGATTTACACATGAAGGACAAGCACATACAGCAATGGTTCTGAACAATTAATTGTTACCATTATACTGTCCATTATATGTCTCTTAAGAGTAAAAATTTTTATACTTCTTAAACTCAGATCTTGGCCAAGCTATTTTAATTTCTTCCCCTCAAAAAAACTCCCAAGCTTTTTGACATGCTGAACAGAACAGGATGTTCATAGTGAGTGCTTATATCCTCGAAATAGTAACATGCTTTCAGCATTGCATTGTGGCAACACAGTATTTTATTAATTTACCAGATTGCAATTGAGGACTTGTCAGAGGCACTGTTCCTATGAGTACTGAAATAGGTTTCCAATCTCTCCATCCTCCCATGTTAACTAGATTTCATCAGAGGTATCTGTGATTCCACCATGAAGTTAGTATTAAAATGGATATTGTATTCATATATACATAAAGAATGCAACTTGTTAGAGGAATACTTTTTCACCAAGGGATCCAATGACTTTTTGAAGTCAATGTCGTGACTTTCAAAGACTGGACTTGCCTGTGTTTGTGAGGTTTGTCTGGCCAATGGTTAGTGAATGTATAGAAACATACATAAATATGAATCAATATCAATGCATCCTTCAGGCAGTGATGATGAGCATTATAGGTCATAACAAGCACCTTACATTTGAGATCAGACATAAGGTTTCACAGTAATAATAGCAAGTCTCCATTGTCTTTTTCTGGGTTAAGCCAGGATTTGGTCCTGGATGTTAGAACAGGCCAAGAGGTTGCCAGATCAGCAACCTTTAAGAAAATCTGTTGTTAACTACAGAGGACAGTTGGAGTTGCCTAAAAATGTGTGGCTCGCTTGCAGAGTACCCCTGGTTATACACTGGAGAACTGAATGTATTCCACATCCATGGATAACCCCATCAGCATGGAAGAAGTGCAAACAGGCACAGATATAGATGAAACAGCTCCTAGGTCCATTATTTCCTAAAGTCTTGTCAGTGAGAGGGAGAGCTCAGTATGACTAAGGAAACTCATGCTTTTGTGGTTGCCATTGTAGTCGAGCTCACCACAGGCACCACAAACAACTAAGATCTAAGGGCTGACAAGGCTGACTTCAGACCAGCCTTTGAAGATTAAGGTTAGGCAGTGGTTGCTTTGCATGGAAGACAAACAGTGGAGAGTGCCTCTGGAAGTGTGCCACTTATGCTAGGACATCTGCTCTGTGCCCAGGCAGCCCCTGGGATGCTACCAGGGAGTCCCCCATAGAGACTGGCACCTCCAGGAGCCAGCAGAAACACAGGCAGATGGCACAGCACTTCATAGAATCATTTAGGTTGGGAAAGACCTCTAAAATCATTGAATTCAACTGTTAATCCAGCCATGTTCATAATTGCCATGTTCATAATGTCCCTCAGTGCCACATCTACACTTCTTTTAAATACCTCCAGGAATGGTGACTCAACCACTTCCCTGTACAGCTCTGAACAGTACTGTTCCAGTGCTTGACAACCCTCTCAATGAAGAAATGTTTCCTAATATCCAGCCTCAACCTCCTCTGAAGCAACTTGGGGCTATTTCCTCTTGTCCAGTTTGCTCAGGTCTGCTTAAGTGCGCTAATTGGGTGTTGAGGGCTCACTCTCTTATCAAGCTGGTGGACTCTGTTGGAAAGCATCCTGACAGTATGAAGATCTCTCTGTCTTCATGAGTTTTATTGCCCACACACTCTTTGCTTGTTTGGATGCCTCTTGCATTTATTGTGCAGATCTCTGCCCAGCCTAACCACGAGTTAACCATCTGCCTGCAGCCCTCAGAGTGGCTCTGTTGCTGGCCTGAGTATTTCCCAGACAATCTGGCAGAAACTTTATACTCTGCCATGCTCTCCTGCCACTCTGAAAATATTTGAGAGGACAAAGAAAAGATGACCAACTCATTTTACCCAATGAGATAAGCTGGTCTAATTTAAGATTTATAGACTGCCTCTAGAAAATTTGTCCTTGTATTGTGTGTTTTAGCTGTAGAGAAGATGTGACAGCTGCCATAGTTGTTAGCACTGTACTTGGGAAACAGAAGAGCCTCATTTAACTATGGGATAATATCATCTAGGACCCTGAAAAAAAGGGCATTTAAATGCTGAAAACATTTCTAGATGGACATTTACATGTGTCAGGCCTTTTCTCCTTACTTTCAAGCATAATTCACCCATTAGTTGAACAGGATGAGCCAAATTAATGTGTATTTGGGCTGGTGATTTTAAAAGGTATATGGTTACAGGGGGCTGACAGGATGTACTCAAGGATTTTATGAGTAACTTTATTTTCCTCCATGCTGCTGAAGAAAATGTTTGCACTTCTAAATAGCAAAGAGCTCCATGGAAAATTACATGTCCCTCTTGCTTTTTTCCCTAGATGATTAAATCAACTTAATTTGTAACTGTCACCTGTCCAACCAATTATCAATATTACATGGTAACACTTACAGAAGGACTGGAAGGACTGAAGTGGGCAGAAATGTCAAAATAGAATAGGCAACAGCCAATCTCTAGCCTCACAAAAATTGAATTTTGTGCCTAATTTATTTTTGAAAAAAAATGTGACATGACTGATGACAAAGTGGGGAGCTACCACGTTCCTTGTCATATGATTAAGCGCCTGATCTTCCAAAGCTGTTTTCAGTAGGAAATCTGGAATTAAAGATGCTGAAATGAAGGATGCATCATAGCAACCACTGGAGAGCTACACAATATATAAGACCATCTCAGTCCTGAATTCCCACACATGACTTTATGAAGAGCGGTCAAAAATGACAGTGGACAAGGAGCGAGCAGCAGGGGAAGACACCTGTTCTTGAAAGGAATGGGCAGAGTAGTGCAGCAGACACTCAAAGGGAATGAGTAGTCTAAATCATGCTATAGGGAAGGAACAATAAAATAACGTAAAAATCAGTACTGGACCAGACCAAAGGTCTTATCTCCTATGTGGCCAACAGGAGCCATGAACACAGGCAAACAGATAACACCCTTCTGCAGTATTCCCCCAAATATTCCTCAGCCTCCAACAATTGTCATCACAAGGACTTACCAACTTTGATTCCTCTCACCTTCCCAAGCTGTTCATGCACAGACTCTCCTAAACCAGGGCACCTGGTCCACTATAGAGGCCTGCTCTCCTTAATTCTTCCTTAGCAATTATTTTCCTGTCTCCAGTTATTATCATGCTGAAGTTTAAAGTTAGGTTTAATTGATAATGTCATATTTTGCTCTGGGTTTTTTGTATATACACAATGTCTACACCAACAACTAGTTAAATATAGATATTGATATGCATATACACATGGATATAATGAAGTAAATATGTATGAAGTAAATAATTTTAAAATGCCATTAACTAAAGTTCATTAAACAGCCTATTACAGAGTCAAAAAAACCCACAAAAAACCCAGAAAAACAAAGCCAAATAATATTCAAGTAAAATCTCAAACTAAACACTAAACAGAGCCAAAGATGGCAGAAATTGAAATCTTATCCTGAACACACACTTCTCTGAAGGGTATATAGTTTGGGAGACTCAGAGAATGCCAACTAAAATTATTGCTATTTGTGTAATGTAATATTGAATGCATTTACTTTACAGATGATTGCTATTGTTACAGAATACACATAATCATGTTAAATTCAATAACATCCAGTACAACACTCCTGTATAAGGAAGGATCTTAGTTTCTTTAGGAGGCTGAATTCATCGATTTTCCAGGTTTCTTTGCCAGTACTAAGAAATTGAAGCTTTATAAGATTCTCAGCATATCCTTTTTTGCATTGATTTGCTCTTTTCAGCAAGCCAGGAAGATGTGAAACATTTTAAACCCTTTTCTTTCCATATTCCCATTAGTGAATAAAAAATCAGCTTTGTGGCTGAAATTTACAGGCATGAGGCAAAGGAATACAGCACATCTCCTTTCAGAAGATGGGTACTTCAGTTCAAAGCATCTTCTTCCTGAGTGGATTGAACAAGTCCACAAAGTAATGAATCATTTGTGTTCAAAGTCTCTTCTCTTAGGAATACCTTGTTTCTAAGGGTACTCAATGGCATTTGGAAGAAGTCTTATTTCAATGAGCTAAATTTCCACAAACTGACCTGGCAGAGAGAGATCATAATGGGTTGCATATGAAATGGCCAGAAAATGTTACCAGGAGACAAAACCAGAATACTTCCTGTGGGTTCTTGCATACTGAGGCATCAGAAAAACTCTATTACAGTGTAAAACACCTATGAATTTTATTCAGTGCTCCTGTCCAGAAAGTGTGCTTAGGACAAATGAAAACAATTAGAAGCTATATTAAAGGATAGATTATATATCCTTCTGGCCAAGATGATCACATTTTTCTACACACAGGATATATTAGGATGCAGCAAGTTAAAATTTTGTAGCATCACTGGCCACTGATTAAACTCTCATCTGAAGGGTGTTAGATAAGCAATAAATGGGGCATTTTCAACTCTGGGAGAATCAATGCCAACATCACATTAAAAAAGAAGAGTGGGTGAAGAAACTGTTGCAGAAATGAGCTGAGGTGGGCTTGCTAGAACTAAAGAAAGAATGGCTCATTTATAATGCATGAAGCCCCTTGGCCTTCATTAAAGGATAAGTATGCTGTCTTAGATACTGCCTTAGCCCAGCATCTTTACGTCCTTGGTTTTAGAAAATGTCCAGATGAAGGCCATGAGGATATGTAAGAGTAAGGCAGAATGTGATAATGGCTTTGAGGTTGTAGCTGGTTCAGCCTATGAGACATGTAAAGGGAATCCAGCTGGGATATACAAGCACTCATGAGAGAAGTGAGAAGTAAATTGTCATGAAAGTTACATCAGGTGTCTCCACCACAAAGCCCATGGTGGGTGTGTGTGTGCAGTCAGTGGTGAAGGTCACCAAGGATGGAGGAATCTGCTGTGACAGGAAAACAGTACCAGGAAAAGAGATGGTCTTCAGACAGTCTCTCTGCTCAGGGCTGTGCAGCAGGGATGTGTGTTCAAAAGCAACTTTTGTCTGCTATGTGTCCCTGGAGAAGTGCTTTGAGGGGAAAAACTGGGGGAACATCTGTCTAGCTAGTCGGCTTTGCTGCCTTACTGGTTGTTGCAAGATAGAAGTTGTGAAAAGCGGGGGGAGTTAAGCTGAATTAGAGAAAAAGACATTAGGTGTACCTGGCAGACAGTTACAGACAAAGCCTGCAGTTAAAGTAGAAGATGTTCAACAGGCTAGTCAGACTAATTTTTCAGTTGTGCATGAACATTGCACTGAATGCATAGAATTGGGTGGGAATTTTCATGCATCAATGCATACATGACTAAAGGGCACAATGAAGGACAGGAGTTAAATTCTTATACTGAAACTAATGTGACTAGAAACATAACCATCTATGGATGCAGAGGATGTTGTAAAATAAGTTGTTAAGCTTCTTTAAAAAAGCAAGCATTAAAAGCAATTGCTAAACTGTTGGCCTGAAGAGCATTGAATTTGAAATTGAAATTTGTAGGGTAGTTGGAGCAGTAATAGAGTGATGAGTCTTCAGTGGGTGGCATGCTATTTTAAATAGCTCTCATAAAACCACCTAGATGAAAATTAGATGATTACAGTAATAGTGCTGATTTATGCCAAAGGAAAACCTTCCTTCCAACTATAAAGTTTCATTAAAATGTCAACAAATTAGTGAGTAAAGAAGCACTTGCATATAAAATTATTCAGATTTTTGTTAAAGTCCTTCAGTGAGGCTTTTAAATAAAACCAGGCACCTAGAGGGTGAAAGGTAATGTTCTGCTGTGCTTTAGAAGTGGGCTACGAGACAGCAAAATTCAAAACAAAAAGAGCGAGCTTTCATCTTGAAATGAGATTAATAGTGAAGTGTTTGCAATGCATCTGCTGTAACTGAGTTTGTTTATTAATAATCTCACAGCAGGGCATAGTAGCAAAATTTGCAGATGATGCTAAGTGATTTAGATCAATCAGGGATTAAGATATGCAGATATGACAAAATGAAGCCACCAGGAAATGTATGTAAGTTTGATTCTTGTTCAGTTTTTGTTTGGGTGGTTTTGGGTGGGTTTTTTTGTTGGTTTGTTTGTTTGTTTTTGTTTTGTTGTTGTTGTTGTGTGGTGCTTTGTTTTGTTTTGGTTTGGGTTTTTTTGATCCAATCCAAGTCATAAGCATTGAAAGAAACCACAAAACTCCTTGCAGCACTGGACTGTACTCTAAATTAAGTGATAACAGTTTCAGAGCATGACTTGCAAGTTAGTACAGATGGTCCAGAAGAAACCTCTACTTAATACCGATGAAAGCAAAAGGGTTTTGATTAAAAAAGGGGCAACAAGAACAGGGCGGAATTCTATGATGCTCATATCTCAGTCCTTATCACCCCCTCATTCTTAATAATGTTTGCAATTGTAGTCTGCCAGTCCTCATTAAAGTGAAGCCAGTGAAGGAAATCAGTTCCATGTAAAGAGCAGCAGATATGATCTCCAACAAGGAGATATTCCCAGAGACTAAGAAAGATCAATGAAGACATTAATAAGAGGGAACAGAAGATGAGAGGCTCATGAGAAATAAAGGAATGCTCATTAGTTTTAAATAAAACAGCTTTAATACAAGAAAAATAAGAAAATGGTGAAGACTAACAGTTTTGAGATAGAAAAATAGCTATTCATGCACAGTATGTAATTAACTTGCATAATTTTCTGCAGAAAATATTAAAACAAATAGTTCATGAAGACTGTCAAACTGAAAAGTGTGCCATCAAAATTCAATATAATACTCAATGGATAAAAGTTTGGGAAGAACTGCATTTTTACAATGGATAAAAGTTTGGGAAGAAGTGCTGACTCAGAGATACAAACTACCTGGGTCCAGGTGGGAGACAGGGGTAAGGGATTAGCCCTGGGTTTATGCTGCTGAGCCAGAGCTTTGTTGTCCTACCCATCCCTCAACATTTGGGGCAGAGGAAGAAGCTCCTGTATGCCAGTTACAGCATGGCTAGAGCTTGCCAAGTTCACTGAAATGGAGGGATTTCCAGCTTGGACTGTATGAAGATTTGCTTTATGCTCTTTATCATGGTTTTAGTTCATGCAATGCTACTATTTTAAGGTGTTTGTAAACTTGAATGGGCATTCATAAAATGAACTGGGGGGATTTACAAACTGAGGTGCATAGAAGGCACTCTGTTCTGAACATACAGTAATGGTTGAGAGAGAGGATACAGATTTTACACTAAGACAAACAGCTCTGACTAAATAACCTGATAAATAAAGAAATGTTCCTAGTGCCAAGGTGCAGGTAGTCACACATGGTAAAGTTTCCTCCCTTCCTGGGGTAGGTCAGGGCACATCTCACCTCTCTTCTTCCACATCTCCACAGCACATCTTCCCCATGCTGAGGATCCTACCGGTGACAGGAATGCAAGGGGACAGAGACAATACAATTCAATAGAACCTCAAAAAAGGCACAATGCACTTGCTTTCCATTTATTAGGGCTATTCCCCTGCTTTCTGAAATCTTAACAGAGAGCGGACTTCAGGAATCCTAAGTGAAACACAGATTTGAGAGGTTGTGCTGGGTGCACACTTACCCTTTTTCTCTTCCCTTGTCTGAATTTTCCACTGGATGCCTCACCAAATGCTTTGTTTTGCACAAAGGTTGCTCTGAAGCTGCTTAACTGGCACGATCTGCGCGGAGGTGTACCAGGACGTGGGCAAGATGTGCCACAGGTCATGTCCTCAAGGCCACAGCAGGCGAATGTGGGATGCTTCCCTTCACAAGCCCTCATGCTCCTGGGCTGCCTTGCACGCTCCAGAGACAAGTGAGCTCTCCTCTCAGGGAGCAAGGTAAGAATACAGAGTGCCTTCCTAATGCAGTTTTGATTTATCTGCTAGGCAGCCATCAGATTCCAGCTTTATGCTTGTTTATAAGCAGGCTTTTAAAAACAAAAGGTTTTTCTGTAAATGGCTACTATTGAACTTTTAAAAGTCTGTAAGGCCCTTTGAAGCTACCAAATGGTGCAGGGTAATATCATCATGCAGTAGTACCCACCTGCAGACTCATTATGTTTTTCAAATCTGCTCGTTCCTCACTACACTTATTGAGAGCCAAGAGAGCCAGCCGGGTTCAGGTGTCACTGATGAGAGCCATCACTAGGGAATGTGCTGTGATGAGGAGGAGCAGGATTCATGTCCCAGACTTCAATAAGGTTTTAAGGTTTTAATGACCATTATAGGAAGTAGGTTCATAGTCTCAACTGTGATAAATTAGGATAGTTCTGCATATTTCCAAACACTTAGGAAAATTTATACCTCCTTGGTTTTGTACTAGCTGGAGGCATAAGGCAGGGCTGTAATCCAAAAATAACAACATGAATTTTGCTGTTGAGATCAATGGAATCCCACCATCACAACTTTAAAGCAGCAAAACAGTACATTATTGATTTCAATGTACTGTTCTCTTCCTCCTAAGGAAACTTTTTTCCTTTGATGTTCTATTTGAAGAGTTTGCAGAAACCCACAGGCAGCAGAACAAATTGAAATTTGGAGTTTAATTTATTTTGACCTCATCATGGTGACAGGAAAGTCACCGTGGGAAATATTAGTAGCATTCTGCAACCCAAATGAATAAATTGATTTCTAACTTAAAAGCACCAGGCACAAAGGGTCTTGCTCTTCTGCAGCACTTCCAGGGAAAACTCTCCTGACTGGACTGCCATCCCAGAGAATTAGAGTTTTTTCCTAAAAGTCTAGAGATTACAATTTCCTTTTGTGTTAGAAACTGGCTAGCACTGAGGCTCTGGAGAGAATTAAACCGAATTTAGGTGATCAATACACAAAGCTTAGGCAACCATGTTTTCTTCTGGATGGGGGAAATTCTTTGATCCATCATTGTTCAGCTTCATTCTTCAGTGAATTAACATCTCAAATGACCATTCAGGTCACAAAGGTTCAAGTCGCTAAGGCAGAAGCATCTTTGCCTCTTGAGGACAACTATCAGGCAGCAGGGAAGGTAAATAAAGGGGTTTGTTTAATGTTTAAAAGAGAGTAATAACGGACAATTAGCCAGGGGAATTGACAGTAGTTTTTAAATCCACAAAAAAAGCAAAGCTTCAAACACTCAGCAAACTCTGGGTTGTATTTTGGGCTAACACCACAGTACACATCACAGCACCGCAGCGCTGATGGTGGCGGGAACCCACGATTGTCACAGCTTCTGCCGGGAAGTGGTGACAAAAAGTCGCAGGTGTCTTGAAGAGAGTAGTAGATAAGCGAAGATCGCAGGGCAAGGAAACATCTATGCTAACATATTTGCCTCAAGCTTCCGACTTTGACCGACTCACATCTCTACCATATCACGGCTGCGATACCATTATTTACAACATAGATGGTGTGGGAAGAAACATTGAACCGACTCATTTGGTTCAATGAAATCAACACAGCTGTAAAAATGAGAGCAGGCTCCCGATACAAAAGTGATTTCAGCGCTTATTATAAGAAAAAGAAAGGCCTAAAGCATGGGGGCCCGCGGGCCGAGCAGGAGCGTTCCCGTCGAGGATGCTGCAGCGCCGGCGCTGGGTCTGCTTCAGCAGCGGCGTAGCGATGTCCCCGATGTCCCAGATGGAGCGGCACAAATTCAGTGGGTCAGAAGCCCCTTTTTATCCTGTTGTTTTTTTCCCTTTGGATTGGTTTATTTTTGGATCCTCCATTTGCACGGTTTAAGGCGCTTGATTGGCCCATTACAGTTCTGTCCAGGCTGGCTCCTTTCTCTTGGGGGGTGGTGCACTTTACTTAGGTGTGTTATGGTACGTTGAGTACCTTATTTCTTATAACTACCCTTTTAACCGCTTTTACAATATAATAACCAAACTAACAGTACATGCTTAACAGTACATGCTTATCAACTATTTCACAACAGTTTTTAAACTATTTTTAACACAGCCATGCAGTATTTCAAGTCCTGTTAAACTCTTCTGAGTGAGCAGAGCATATTTTAAAGAACATTGGCTTGCAGTTATTTCTTATTTAGAGCGGGCTGAAAAACAGTCCACACTGGTATGCTCCATGTTGCTCACAGCATGGCTGCTGTGAATGAGTACATTGAAAAGAAGGAAGTGTAATTTTAGAGAAACAGCTTATTTTTGAGGTGTTTCAGTGAAATTCTGCCTCTGAAAATATGGTGAGGCAGTACAATAGAACTGGCTTTTCATTGTGTCCAAAGTTAGATGGCATCCTCACTAGAAATGAAAAGCAGAAGGGAAAAAGAGGAAAAGATGGCCCATATGCTTGAAAAGCAAAAAAATTGCTATGTTCTGAGGTATTATTTGCTTTTAGAAGTCAGACTATTGGAATTTGTAGTTTTGTTGCAGAAACATACCCTTCTTCTGAAATGTAACCAGCAATTAACTAAATTATAGATTTTTTTTTTGGTCATAAGTACCAGATAATTTCTCAGTTTTCTGACCTCTAAGTGGGTTACTTGATCCCTGATGAAATCAGGTGACAATATAAAAAAAAAATAAAAGCTAGAAAAACAAACAAACAACAACAACAAAACAAAGCAAAATAAAATCCCACCTTTTTCAGCTGGGAGATGGAATCTAAACAGTCAAGATAACTGTTGTGAACCTGCCAGTGAAACATATGATGAAAAAAAATTCAATAAAGGACTCAATTAGCTTATCTGAAACAAAAACTTCCAAATTAAGTTCAACACGTATGAGACATTTATTTGGCCATCAATATGTTAAAAGAAATCTCAAAAAAAGTCTTAAAGGTCTTCTGCTGATTCTATCATCTCAATGAATTATTCGGCTGCTGTGAAAAGCAGGGCATTCAGTGTTGTCTGTTTGTGATAGTAGCTGCTAATTAGGAATTTTACTTCCTCCCAGGTTGCCATTTTCTAAGCCATATTCATCAGCTTTTGAGATGCCAAAGTGTAGAGTGCGGTAATAAGTTAAAATTTTCCAGACATGGGGTCGATTCTTACTTTCTGTACATGAACAGACCCAACTTAGTCCGCATTAGACCAGGACAAGGATGTCAGTAAAATAAAGTCTTCTCAGCCAGCTACAGAAATGCAATAAACTGACATTTCCTGAGAAGTTCAAATTTCTCAAAATGAGACAATAATTCAGTTTCCAGGTAAGACCCACACTATGCATGGAGAAAGCTTGAAGTTGTGGGTACATTGTATTTCTGTACATAAAATAGGCTGCATGATCCCATTATGGACATGTCAAACCTGAACAAACTACTTATTATGTCAAGATAAAGCCCTTACTAACCTTTACTAAATTTTAAACTGGCAGAGAGGAAAGGTTGTAGTACATGTTGAGGACTTAATTTGAGCACATCTTATTACATAATTTTCTTCCAGATTTACTAATAAAATATTATTATTTTTATTATTATTAATAATCATTATTATTACACCTTCTATAGTATAGATACTACAGTAGAAACATGCTGTGTTTAGTCCTTCCCAGACACAGCACACATGATCTGTGAATACTCAAGTGTTTACAACCTGTGAACTAAAAGAGACCTAAAAAAGAGATAATCAGAAATTAGATACTTTTATTGCTGAAAGGTATTAAATTCTCAATGAAAATAAAATTAAAAGCTTATTCAGTACTTTCAAACATCTGAAATTGTTTCATCTAAACCCCTCTGCAAATATCTGATTTTTATTGGATATGTGTGTGATGCTAGAATCAATTTTTGGTTTGTCAAAATTCTGAGAAATCACATTCTTTCTTGAATCTGTAGCCAGGTTTTCAAAGTAATAACGTTTTTTAAAAACATTCCTTCTACAAGTAGGTAGCAGTACCAGCTGTGAATTGTGCTGAAGCAGTAACGAGCTTGTGGCTACAAAGGCATATATGCTTAAGGGGCTGCATCACACATGACAGTGACACCGCGGCCACGGCCAGTCCTGTAGCCACTCCTGGCAGCCCACAAGTGGGCCCAAGAGCAGAATGCAGCTCTGGGGTGTGCAGACTGACTGACCTCCGACAGATATGTAGCCTGGGACAGACAGCAGTAGAGATTACAGCCCCAGTGGTTCCATGACCATTCCTCGTCCCACCCCAGGCTGGTGTCTCTTCCACTAAGGAGTGCCCTAGTCCCTGGGGCTATGCATCGTTAAAAGGTCCAGGGGTGGGTTTGAGCTCTGAGGATAAACACTCGTTCCCAGGCTCCATTCAGGCACTGGCACGGGGCTGGAAGTGGTGCCGTCCATGCAATGCAACCCCTGTGCTGAGAGGGTTCAGTTACACCCAGGCTGCTCGGTTCTTGCTGCCTGAGGACAGGGACAGCAGCAGCTGAACCCACGGAGAAGCCCTTTGTCCAGTTCAGATGAAAACCTGAGAGCAGTCTGTTAACAGCAGGAAGGCAGCAGGAAGAGGGACAGATAAGGAAATACCGTGGTCTACAAGAGAACAGCAAGTGCCAGAAATGTGTGCCACCCTGGATTTTTTTCTATTTCATCTTCCTTTGGTGGGAAGAGTGATGGGTTCACCACCAGTGTCATGAACTTCTCAGCTGCTACCACACTTACAGGATGCAATGCATCCTCTCTTGTCTAACATTTAATTTTTCATAATCTATTCTAACTGCCACTTAATCAGAACAAAACTGTGATTGTAACAGGCAGAAGCACAACAGATGTTTGGAAACAGCTTTTTCTCCATAGGAGCTGTGGCTGTGCCTCAGACAGTCTCAATACACCACTTTTTATTCTCCCTGGATTTTTGTATGATGGCAGCCAGGTATAAATGTATGCTTCACATCTGTAGAGCTTTCATGAGCCATAATAGACTTTTCTAAGCTGAAAACTCTTTTTTGTTCCAAGGGTGCCTGGAAGCTCCTGAGGGAGACCAGAACAGCCCTGTGCTCACTGCTGTGCCCTGGAGACAGAGTCACTATCTTGTGGGAAGAGTAGTCAGCCTAATTTAAGGCCAGTAGGTAACAACAGAGAAGCAAACCCAAGTAATACCTGGTTAATTATGTAAACAAATCAACAAGCCAGAGGCTACATTATTGCTAAGGTTTGTGCAGACTTTTCAGAGAGTTGATTCAGCCTTTGATGCTCAAAGGACAGCAAAAGAATTTAGAGTAACATTATTTTCAAAGAACAAGAGTTTAAAGTGTTACAAATAGTTAAAATTCAGTAGCAAGAAGGTTCAGTGCCTTTGTAGCCTTGGAAAAGTAATTTCTCACCTGGAATGTTATGGGAAATAAATATTTTTCAGACAGTAAGGAATTAAAACTGAGGTGACAAACTGAAGTTATAAACTGGAAGTGAGGGTTTCCCCCCCCCACACACACCTTAGGCTTAACTAACCTGTAGGTATGCAGCTCAATTAATAGCTTTATCACTTTTTGCACCCGATAATTTGCTTTTTTATGTAGCTATGTACTTTGCACATTCAAAGAGTACTTGAGAGGAAGGAAGTTTGCCAGTTTGGAGGATTTTCAATTCCACCATTATCTCGCTTAGTTTACACTTCCTCCCTTTATTCCTCAGCTCATCCAAATGTCTGCTACCTATCTTGCAGATGTACTTTTTCCAAACACATCACTGACTTCAGGTACTTTTGCCTCACAGTGTAACCTGGCAGCCAACATTATCCCTATTGCATACATGCAGGGCAAGGGAGAAATGCATCAAAATAATCTGCCTGAGTCTTGAAAAACTTGTCCCAGACCCAGCAGCAAACTCAAAGCCCCAGGCCCAGGGATGAGCCAAAGAGGGTGAGCATTTGTAATGCGTCTTAAGAGCCTCCAGCCACAAGCTCTGAGAAGAGGAAGGATCCAGGCTAAACCACTTAACCACTAAGGGGGCATCAGACCAGATCTCTGCTCTGCCTCATTCCTGAAGGGATGCCTGGCCAACTGGTTATATCTTCTGCAGCCAACTCTCTTATAGGATGTGTAGGAGATGACTGTGTAGGTCTGTGGATACTGCCCATCCCATAACTGCTGCAATACCAAATGGGTATGAAATGGCCTGAGGGTGACTGTAATCTTTGCAAGCTCTCAAGCTGCTGTGGCACAGCCTATCCTCTGTCTCCACGATCAGCTCTCACTGAACAAGGCTGCATTGTACCAGTACCTGACTTGCAAGAGCACAGCTCGTTTGAGTTCTCACATCTCCCACTGCAGGAGAGAAAAAAAAAGCACTTTAGGCCTATCAGTCTAGAATCCCTCATAAGAAAAACGCTCTACACAGCCCACCCCAACCAAATCTCGAGACTGAGCCTTTTTTTTTTTCACTGACTTGTTTAAAAATTAATCAAAACTGAGAATACTACACCACTTAGAAACCCTCTGTACCTGCAACTCCTAGAAGATGTGTTAATATTTCAGTACTCAGCATCAATAAAAACTGTGGAGTTGTGTTGAAAACAGGCAAACCCTCATTTTCCCAAAGGTAGAGCTGCTGAATAGCATGACAGAACCAGCCTCACCCTCTGATGTTTGGATTTGTGTCAAAAAGAGGTGATCAGTAAAATCACAATTTCAGATGATAAAACTGCCTTACACTACTGGATTTTGTAGAAGTTTTGTTCTTCTTTTCTCTTATTGAAGAGGCACATCTACCCAATGACAACTAGGAACGAAGCTGTGGAAAAATAGAGTTATGCCATCTGGATGAGGTGACATTGGCAGGGACCAGGATCTCTTTCCTGACTGCAGGCATGTGTCTCTACCAGGTCAGAACTGGGCTGGGTAAACCTGTCCCATAGACTGGCTTTTCCTTACTATCAGCGGTACTGGGCAGGACTCTCAGCAAGGAAGCCTGTAGGAAAGTGTGTTACTTGCCATGAACCTTTGCCTTTTGCTAAATATGTTTGTTTAATCCTGAGGGATACAGCCTGTCACTGAAAAATCTAATATATGAGATTTTGCTTTGAAAATACAGCACCATGCTCTGTAAATTTCTGCCAGGTGTATTTGGCTGCATTTCATTCATTGTTCCCTATGAGAATTCTCTTTCATATATTCCACAGGCAAAAACATGAGGGATAGTTTAGTGTATTGCTCTAACATACAACTCTGGGGAAGCTTGAATGGCTTTGATCATAAACCAGGAAACATTTCTCAGACCTCAGACAGACTTCACTGCAAGAAAAATGTTATGGAAAGAAAAACACCCAAACTCCCTGGCAATGCAGACTTCAAATCTGCAGCTTGCCTCATGGAAGAAGGTTATTGATGCATGCCTTGAACACTTTTTTCCATGTGCACTGGGCATCAGGTGATAGTGCTTAATTATTTCTTTTACTACCACTACATTTATTTTCTGGATGACTCTCACACATTTTTTATGTTTTGTGTCTATTTACCTTCACAGTCTTCTGACAAGATGCTAGAAAATGGTATGTCTGTTCCTTTTGATTCAAAGGTGTGCTGATTTCTAAACAACTTCTATGATAGCTGACAGCTTCTTACCAGCGCTTGATGGGGATGGTATATGAAGAATCAACTGCTGACTGCTGGGCTGGCATTTATCTTTATTGTCTACCACATAAATGTGTCTATGATTCGCAATTAGTGTAAAAGCAAGACTTTTCATTCTGAAAAACAAAATGAGTCAGATGTCGATGGGAGAAAACTCATTAAAACACAGTCAGGATAAGAAAACAAAATGGGCAAACCACGTCAGTTTGATAGTTGGTCTGTTGCAAGACTGACGTGCTATCATTGAGTTATTACCTGTGCAAACACATGGTTCTCTCTTTTTATTTATGTAAGAGATTTTATTCCTACATTAAAGAACACTCAAGCCCCAAACTGAGACTGGAACTTCAGGTTATGTGTCTCTGAACAAAGATGGCAACAAGAATATGGTCAAGCTCTTGTACTAGAGTAGGTGAATACCTGCAGTCCCATTCCATGCTGTTGGCAAAGAACAGTTTATCAAACAGAGAGAGAGTGATAAAGCCTGCACCTCTTGATTTTGGTCCACATAGACTGTTCAAGCAGATTTGTTCATTTTTGCTACAGATATGCAATAAAACCACATAAAGAACAGCCATGAAAGGACTCAATTTCCTGAGTGCACAGACACGGATCTGTTCTGTACTTGGTGTTACAGAAGAAGGTAACCTCTGTGACCTTTTGTGACTGCAGCTGAACAATTTAAGTAGCAACAGTTAGAGAAGAGGCAAGCAGGTCTTTGTCATGGGAGTTTCATTGTCAAAAATGATGATACGATGGTAAAGGGCTGGCATGAAGCACTGCTTCCATTGCTCATTCTAGAGTAGCTTCTGAGGTAGAAACTGTAATGAGGGGGAATTAAGCCTACACACAGGCTCACAGTGACCCAGTTTCATCATATGCCTCTAATGAGGATTGTTCACAAGATCATTTTTTAACAAAGTGCTAAAATCAGTACTTATATATCACACTGTTTAATCCTGAGAGATTCAGTGTACTTAGAAGACAAGTAAGTAATTTATCTTTACACTAGCTAAGCACCTGGCCTGTTGAGAGTGCACCTGAGGTATTTTAGCATTCATCACTAACCCTTTGAAACATCAAAATGATGCCAGTCCTGCACAGTGTTACTGCTGATAGAGAAAGGTGTCCTCTTCATGTGCATTAGCAGTCCTTGCCCAGAGAAAACAGAACACTTGTAGCACTGAATGAACAGCCAAATTGGCCAGGTGATTTTTGCCTAGCTGCTGTGCACATTGAACACCAGGTAGCCTCCCTGATTTGTTCTAAGAAACACTGAAAATAGAGTCCTACTGCTCTTTTCATTTTGCACAAAGCCCTGAGGATCGCTCTAGCAATTTAACACTGAACTGTTGGATTACATTGCTCAGGAATGTTCCCTGGCACTGTTTAATTTACTAGGGTAGGCATAGCCCAAGTCCCCCTAAGAAAACAGGCCTTGAAAGAGCACGTAGCTGTAAGTAGTAAAGTCTGAGCAGAATGGAGTGCTGCAGTACACGTGGGTGGAGGGGGTGCCTTTACCACTCCTGGGTTGATTTCCTGGGCATTGAAAGTGTTCGCTGGTTGTTTCAACTGCAGAAAAAGAATGGCTCAAGCTTTCGACATACACATAAGGTGCCATCTCTTCTCCTTTCATTTCCATGCTTTGCAAATGAAAGCCTTTCTTGAAGCTTTTAGCTTTGCCTGAAAAGACTCAAAGGGATGACAGGAGAAAAATGTGTCTGAGAATCCTTTTTTCCTAGTTCCTGATAATGGTAAAATTCCCGCTGATGTGAATGAACTTCTACTGCTGTAGATTTACTGTACATTCTTAATCCCAACTGCCTGGAGGCAAGAACATCCTCAAATAGTTGTATGTTCTCCATTTCCCAACAAGCAATAATTTTTCCGATTTAAAAGCAAAAATCTGTAAGGTATGACTTTTTGAACCAACTCAGCTGAAGAGAATGGTTTTTCCACTTTCCACTTTCATGCAGATCCAAGTTCTGGAAGTACTGTACTAGTTCTTTTATTAATATTATTTTATTAATATTATTTCATTAATATTATGTTATCAATCTCCTCTCCAGCACAAAAGTTCATCTGCAAACTATTAGGGTCCCACCTTTGGAGCTCAGATCAGAACATCTGTTGCTTGTGAGTGGGGTTTGATACCAGTGAGAGTTGACTGTATCATCCATCACATTTATAATTTTAAGAAGGAGAAAACCGGCCCAGCTGAATATGCTGCTAGAAAGTGTACATGTCCCTTAAGTAAATAGACTTCTGTTTGAATTTCCTATCAGTCTGGAGACAAACAAAATAAAAATCATGGGCTTTAACTGCTACCAGTAAATCACTATACACTGCTGTTGTCAAGGTGGGGAGACAATATAATTTCAACATTTCTGAAAAGGGTATACTGGAAAAAAAAACAATTTTCTTTCACTTTTTCAGTCATTATTTGGCTCTAATATTTGATTCATTATGAAGACATGTTATAGTTTGGTTTACAGTTAGTTTTATATTTAAGGATACAGAGGAGGCATTTCTGGGTAAAGTATTTAGGCATATTCTTCTGCTCTATGCTGCATTAGACCAATTCTTTGCTGTAGAATTGGTTTTGATGAAAATACTTGGTGTTCAGGAGTAGAAATCTGCCTATTGGAGAATATTTTTAAAAGTAAGTGAATCGCTAATAATGGTGCTTGTGACAAGTTTTGTTCCCTGTTCACTTTTAGGAATAGGTTATGTTTGCTACAACAGTCACCAAGAAAAATACAGTACCAAGTACTTCTTCAGGTGTTTAGCCAAGACTTCATTCAAGAAAGTAAGTAGAAACCCATTTCACAGCACTAGAAGTCTTGATAATGGATAAACAAGGACATGTCTGTCATGAAAAATGTGGCCACATTCTCCCAGTCCTCCAAGACTGTTAGAAGTATTGCAAGCACTTGTGTAGGCACACTTGACAGAATTAGACTAGCTGGAATCTTTCATTTATAAAAGTGCTCAGTATTTTGTCCCCAGATGTTAGCTTGCTCCATGCAGGCTTTGCCTTGGCATGTTATCTGAGTCTGGCTAGAGGTGCTCAGTCCCACAGCAAGGCTTGGCAGTCCTGACTCCCTGAGTTTGAAGACCTGTTCAGCTGGGAGCACTGGCACCCCCCATTCGCTCCTGGCTCCAAATTTTTGGCAGCAAAATTTACTCAGCTTCAACTACAGAGCAGCACTGGATGCTAGACAACAGCGAAAAGCACTTGCTTTTTCTTGCAAAAATCACAAGTTTGCTTGTAAAATTATTGATTGAACTTGCTCTGCATAGAAAGGTACTCAAGTAATGTTTTATGGATTTCCACACACAAGCAATAGAGGTTGTATTCAGACAATTTGTTAGAGGAAGAATCTACATTTGTTAAAGCAGTTATTGCAAATGCAGCATTAGCAGGACAATAAAGCTTCCTTAGTTCTTTCAGAACCGGCCAATAGAATGTCAAGAGAAATCAAGGCAAGAATGGGAAATTACCTTATTCATTGGTATGATGAAGATGTATGACTTTTTATAGTTAAAATCTCCCTTCATTTTAGGGAAGGATTACTCTGAGGTACCAGAATATAGAGTATATAGCTTGTACATGAATCCATGAACCCCCAAACTTCAATTTATTCTCTGATTCAGAGCTTAGAAGGCAGATAAAATGGACACTCAGACTTCAGTGATGTCTATTCCAGAAACTGACTAGAGACCAAAGAAAGTCTGTGACAACGTATTTCTCTCATCTGCTTGCTCTGATATGCACACTCAAGAGTTCTCTATTGTGCCTAGTATCTTAAACAGCTTAAGAAAAATATAATTTGCCCTTGCCAACCTTGCTTTGCTTATGAACAAATGTACAGAGGAGAAAAAAAATAAAAGGTAAGAATTACAACAAGTATAACTATTGAGGATATCATAGCATAAGCACCCAGTAGAGACCTGTCATGCCCTTGTTCAAGCCGAGTTAGCACAATGTCTTCTTTCATTCATGAAAAGAAATAAACTTAGGTACCTCAGTTATTGCTGTTCAGCAACTGATCAGTTCGCAGTATAAAATAAGTGCAGCTCCTGGGATGCTTTGTTCTGGCTGCTCCCATTGTGCTTTCAATTTACTTCTATTTTCACAAAGTAATATGTTCCTTTACTTGCCCTTACGGATGAATGAAAGCTCAGTTACCAGCACAGGAGTTACTGCTGGTGAGGAAATATTTACTCAGAATAGAAGCATCGTGCCACCAGCTGTGTTAAATTGCTGCCTCTAAGCTATTGTGGGACAATTCAAGCCTGTTGTAAAATAGATAGCAGGAAGGCATGTGTGTTTCCAAGGAAACCCTTGGCTGCAAGTTTATTGTATAAATAACACCAGGTGGGGAAGATGTGCCTAACGGAAGAGTGGGGAAAAAAATGAAGTGCTTAGCATGTCTCAGTGTCTGAGGGAGGGTCACAAGCAGAAGCAGCGAGTGAAACAGATTTACCGATTGAGCAGTTGATCTTTCTTCAGCTGGGAAAAGCAAGGAAAACAGGTCAGTCATACAGAAGTGACTGGGGAAGAAAATAGTGGCTGTCAGGAGTAATATGACCATGACGGGCAAGTCCATGCACCCAGGGGTGGAGAAGCAAGAGTAGCCCCTGCACCTTCTCATACTAGAGCAAAAGAGGCTGGTTACTTACAGCCAAGACGGCCACCCAATCCTAGAATATTTTGCTGAAGAAATGGTGATGGTGCAGCGTGCTTAAGTGCTTGGCGGTGTGGAATTTTCCTCTCCTGCTGTACAAATCATCTGATGTATACTGTGTATCTATATTGTTGGACTGTTCAAGAGCAGCAATTGGCCCTGGTTCCTGCTCCCAGGGCATTAAATGTTGGCTGCGGTACACGTGAACAATGATCCAGGTGAAGAGAGTAACAGAAACATCTATATATGAAGAGGGCAATTGTTTCAGGCTGGCTTTGTCTTGTGTTTAGTTGTTTTTAAAGGCTACGTGTTCTGACAGGGGCCACGTATCAAATATAGTGCTGCTAGTGGATTTTGTGGAGTGACACCTGTTATTCATGATGTTTTTGTTTTCTCTTGATGTTCTGCTTGTCAAAAAACACCTTCCTGAAATTAAAAAAAGTCAAATAATCCT
>VYZP01019134.1:7917-31759 GCA_013400635.1 Hypocryptadius cinnamomeus
AAAAAAAGAAAAGGAAAAAAAGTCTCTATCCTGTGGAAAGAATGCAGGAATATCTGTAGAAATACACCCTGCACGTGCGTGCAATAACCCCCAAAGCAGCTTGGCTGCTGCAATCTGGGGTCAGCACCAGACCTGGAAGTCTCTAGCAGGAGAGCAGCACTACAAACTCCCTCCAAGAACAATCAAATCTGTAATGAGACTCACACAAACATGAAAAGGTTTGCTGTGCAAGAAAGAGCAAGTACTTGTAGTAGAAAAATACACCCATTTTACCTAGAAGTAATGTAAACTCCTCTCTGTGACAACAAAATCAGTTCATCAGTTCTGTTGGTCATTTTAGCTTCCTGTTGCAGATGACCCATTTGATTTCAGAGCAAGCCAGATCTGCAAAGCCTCTTCCTCAAAGACATACAAGTAATTTTTCACTTATCCCTGGGTTTCCTCAATGAAGCTTAAAATACCCATTTGAAGGGATCACAATAGCATGCTTTCCAGTCAGGAAGCAGGTCTTTGCTTAAACAAACAAATAGTGTTGACCAGGCAGGATGAAGAAAGAGATATCACTTGTTAATCAGGTTAACACAGAAATACCTCTGTGTCAAGACTGAAAGTGTCCAGACTAATTTTAATGCTCAGTGCTCTAAAGGACTTCTTTGAGCTAATACAGTATCTGTTTCCCAGATGCTGATTCTTGTTCAAATTAAAAACCTTATCCAACTGGAATTAGCAATTACTAAAAATCCAGCCTACAGAGCAGTGGCATCATGAGCTTACTGCAAATAATGAGCTCATTAAAGCACTGCAAAAATCAAGACCTTCTAGGGTCATGTCTTATGACTATTAAGTTGATACCTTGAAATTCTACTAGTTGGAATACATATAAAATTCATACAAAACATACAGATGTTCAGCTCACCCCTAACACCACGTCTTTTCCTAATTCTGCTTGTCTGCTTTCTTGTCTGAATGTCTAAATCTTGCCTTCTCAAATACAAAACTTAAGTCTCAAACTAACATCCTGAACCTCACCCAGCTTAATTAGCTCACACTCTTGTCCCCTTCTCCAGTTTCTCTGTTTAGAGAGGAGAATTGCAGTATTACCTGGACTTGGCTAAGGGAAAATATCTTCCTGTTCACAAAGCCAGCCAGAGATTCTTGAAGAGACACACACTCTGCACATACCATTTCAGGGTGACTCCAAGGACACTGCATTCAGAAAACGCATCCAAAGGAATCAAGGAACAATGTAAAACCAAATATAAGAAACTAAAGCCCCAGGACACAGCTGGGAAATAGGCACGCTGCTGGACACTAATCTCAAATTTGAAATAAAGTTTGGAATTTCCTTCAGGAAAGTGCTGCAATGTGCAGGGCAGGTTAAGTCACCAGTTGGTGGAGAAGCAAAGAACTGAAAAGGAATCTTGTAAGGCTAAAGAAGGGGCACAAAGGGTGCAATCTCACCACTGAGATTGAGAGAACAACTTCTGCCTCCCAAACGAACTCCAGACACACTGAAGTACGCACTCTGCCAGAGGATGATGGACCTGACTGTAAAGGAGATAATGATCCTGGAGAGGCTGACTGCAGTGATCATTTAGAAATATCAGTTTTTCAGTCACTGGTCACAATGCACATGCAGCATATTTCTTCAAGGAAATTAATTTTTAGAAACAGAAAAAAATATCATGGTTAGACATTTCATTTTTTTTTTGAGCTAGCACAAAAACTCTGAAAATTTATAACTGCATTTTCAAGTACAAAGAAGGGTCTGTGCCTGAAATCTTAAATCTAAACAGTACCCAGCAAAATCACTGAGTCTCTACGCTGAGCTTAACTATATGGGCATATTCAGATCAATTAATGGTAAATGATTGACACTAAAGCAGTGTTGCTCTGGGTTTTTGTTTTTTTTTTATTGCAACATTCTCTAGAATGTCTCTCTTCTTGACACATTATTTTGCTCTTTGTAGTACTTCCATAAAGACAGAATAACCAAGCACCTTTAATTCATGCAGCAGCTCAGCTTCTCTGCTAATGGACAGAAGAATGAGTGTAATTAACGAGGCAGGTACAAAGAGCCTCCCAGCTAGAAGGCAATCTAAGGTAGGTAGCTTTGCCCTGATAACCACTTGCAAATGGGCTCTCTTCTAGCATTATAATGTCATGTTTAGACACACATTTTGAATTAAAAGAACTCTTTGCATTTTATAACCTTTCATGAGCGACAAACCCTTCCATGATCCTCCCGAGGTAGTCAGAGAAACAGCCAAGTGTGTGAGCACTCGCACATGTTGCAAGACAAAACAACCATACACTGCTGAGCTGTTGGGACTGGAGACAATTCCCAGACTTCCTTTGAACATTTCTGCATCGATAATTAAATCTTTCTTCTTTAAAGGAAAAAAAAAATCTTTCCCACTTATCTGTGAAAGGCACCAGCAAATATAGAAAATGCATTACATAAATAGCAGTTTCACACACACAAGACACAGCAAACTCCAGACTGAAAACTTTTTGTCTTTCAACTATGACAAAAGTTTTTAATCTGTCAGTAAAAGCTCATTAAAAGTAACTTAAAAGTCAGCAGTGTTCCTTTACAATCATTTATTTTACATTAATCTTTCTGTTTCTAGGTACAAATATATATTCTGCAAATTCATATAATGCAGTTCATAAACCTGTCTGCATCAGTTTGCACATAAGAAAAATTAAATTGTACAAATGTCACTGCTCTGTTACCATTTGGAGTGGCAGATGTCCAACTGCCATCTGTACAAGTACTGAATATGAAGCACTAATTATAGAGTAATCAAATGCTTTGTTAAACCATATTTAACAATTTTATTGTCGCTTAATAACTACACATATATTAGTAGATAAACACACATGTGGTCCATTAGCACAGCATCTGCCAGGTTTTAAGCATATCCACAACATGATGGATAAATAAGAACTGATGATTGGAGAAATCAACTTTCCAAGAGCCTTTGACCCCATCTTTCAATGAAGGCTGGTGGGAAAACTGAAAATTAAGCTGTCATGAGATCAAAGGACATGATTATCATCATCATGGACAAAAGATAAAAAGAAAGGAAGAATTAAAAATAATATATAAATCATTAGTGGTGTCAAAATGCATCAAAACTGTGTGACAGGACTATCTTTAGGCTTAAGCCAAGAATGTACTTTCACAGCCTAGGAAAGGAAATAAGTTAATGCAACAGTATTTGCTACTGATTCAAACCAAATAGAAAGAAATAAAAAAAAATTGACAGCAGAGACCATCTGGCTTATGATTTTGCTTCTGCTACATTATTTTTTGGAGAAAGGAACCCCTCTTTCAACTTCTTTTTGTCCACAGCACAAACAAAGCAAGCTAGAAGCGTTCATCCTAAAACGTATCGCACAGCTGAGCACTGTTCTGCACACTCCACTTGACTTTACACTCACCATCAATTTGTTTAATGCTTCCTTTACCCTTTTGCTTGCAGTGTCTCCTCAGTTCAGAGAGCTCCCTCAAGAAGCCAAATAAATTTCCAGAGAAAAGTTGCGATGTGGTTTCCTCCAATGAGGTCATTACATTTACACACTCAAATCCCTTCCAGTCTTAAAGTCTACAGGTCTGTGACATTGTCTTCTGTTAAAGTACTCTTTAGATCTCATCTGTGTCATGTCATCTTTAAATCGCTCCATCTCAGCCAGGCAGTTGGACTGATCACACCCAATTAAACTTGATGATGTTTCCTTCATCTGCCACTTTATCACTGAAAGAACAGGAAGAGTTCTTGAAGGCAGAGAGTTGGCTTTATTTTAGTTTTCTTACTTTCACTTAGAGAGTACCTAGCCCAACAGTCTCTGGCTGCTTTCCAAAGCCTCTGGCAAAAAAGGCAAAATGCAACAGGACACCCATGAGGAACAAGTGACAATACATATGTGGCAGTACAAATTCAACATTAATGCCATTATTCTAAGTTTAAGTAAATTTTGGAAGTTTTTATGTTTTAAAGTAATGAACCCCATAGATGATAGAGATCTGTGCATCCTTGGCAGCTGTATTCTCTGAGCAATGCCTAAAAGGGAACAACAATATTTTTGTGTCACTGTTCACAATGCCAAGAATGCTTGGATAGCATTCTATGCCATCCAAGATGTGAGATAAAGAGACATCTCACACTGAAGAACACAAGCCACCATAATCTTATCTCAATCTCTTCTCTGAGGCAAAAATCAGAAGCTCAAAGGAAGTGGAACAAAAATAGCTAGAAACATGACATGGGTGCGTTTTTTTCCTAAATAAGAGTCCCACAAGGAAATCCCAGTTCCAAGAAGTCTCTTACCAGATCTCTAATGAAAACAAAACCTAATGGATTTAACTCTGGTAATGATAATAATAATAATAATAAAAATTTCTTATACCAAGATATCAGAACATGCTTAGACAAGACCAGAAGACAAGAAAGAAACAATTTCACCAATTCCTTGAGAAGCCTGAAGCAATGTTCTAGATGCTTGCTGCTGTAAATGCTAGCTTAAGGAGATACTATCTCTACACCTGTCATGTTGTAGATGATATATATTACTCATGGACAATGATAGCTCAAAGCAACATAACTGGAAACATGACTCAAGTTTGATCCAAACTGGAACACAGCATTCTGTTGATAACAGCAACAAATTCGCCCCCATGATTCTCCTGACTGAGAATTATAAGCCCTCATGTACCACACAGGGCTCCTTTGAATCTAAAATATTTGTTTGAATTCGTACTACTCTACATGCTTTCAGCAAAGAGAGTATGTGAAGATTAGTTATATTCACTCATCATATTCTACAAGAGAAACTCATATTACAGGGATGACTGAATGCAAGAAGGGTAAGGCTCCTGTCACAGACATTCACGTCAAAACAGACCCCCAAAACTCAATGCTACGTGGGCTAAACTGGCTTGAAAAATCAACCCTGCTAAAATAAGGAGTAAGCTGTAGCATTTGAGTGACAAGTACTAAAACCCAGAACTTATATTTGCCCTTTTTCTATTTGCTTATGTGGGAGGATGGTGGGTTTATGCTTTACTATTTTTTCTTAATCAAGTGTACAAAAGTTTGGATAATTCAGCTTTCAAGAACTGGAACCTGGAAAGGTTTAGATTTAAAGAAGGAAAAAAAACCCCCGTGTCTACTACTTGCCCTCCAGCACACAGGAGTCAATCAATGAGAAACCCGGAAAAAGGAATTACTACACCATACAATAGGTTCAATCAGTGGGGGACATAAGACTCATTTTAAGGCTTAACAGAGTAAAGCTTGCAAAACAATTCTTTTTAACTGGTTTTCCATATCAATTGGTTTAATATTCTACAGATGGATGTAGAGCACTTAGTCATCCACCTCCACAGGGGAGAAAAACTGACTAGGTGCAGACTCAGAAAGGCAAGAAAAAGTATTTTTCATAATTAAAAAACAACGAACTTTTCAATAAATGCCACTGTGTTTGGGATATATCAAGGGAATTCAAGTATTAAGTGCTACACCACCACCTCACCTCACTTCCCCATCTCCCACTACATACAATTAATAAGCTGTTATCATTTACACTAGTTCTTTAAGGAGTAAAGAGCAAGGAACTGCATGTGGGCTTTTGGAACACAATGTAGCAATTTTGTACTAAAAGTAGCATGTCAAAACCAAATTGCTAAATAGCACAAAATGTAATTTGCACAAGCTTTCTGTTTGGTTCTTTAGCCGGCAACCTATTTGGTTTGGACCTGCCAGTATTCTTCAATCTTTGGGCCTCCAAGGTTTCTTAAAAATTATTAGTAACAAACATTTCATGCAAAAATTTTTACATACAATCAGCTGTACCTGAGTGGTACCAAGTCAGAAATGGATTTTCACTCTTCTGTAAGGTAAAACTTCAAATAATAATATCCCCAGAACACTTATTGCCTCAGACCCTGAAAGCACTGTAAGACAACCACTGCTGAAGAAAATCTAACCCATCTTGGCATCTGGACTGAAATTAGCTGCTGTTAAGCTAACCCTACACCACAGCAGGCTTACTTACTGTTTTGCATTTTAAACTTAGACCATTTAAATGCTTTACATTACAGCACAGCCCTTATATCCAGTTTTTTTCAGTGCAATTGACAGACCAACAAACTGTGGTCCCAAACACCAAAACCGTAAGGAGGGACTGGACCTTGTATAGCTACTCCCTTTTTCTTCAGAACACAAGCCTTTCTGCATCCCATTACTCTCATCCTCATCTTCCTTCTCCTGAATAATCCAAAAGCAGACAAAAAGTATCAGTTAACAAGGCCAA
The DNA here is from genome assembly GCA_013400635.1 of Hypocryptadius cinnamomeus. Lineage (NCBI taxonomy): Eukaryota > Metazoa > Chordata > Aves > Passeriformes > Zosteropidae > Hypocryptadius > Hypocryptadius cinnamomeus. The sequence goes on from VYZP01019134.1 coordinate 14,239, forward strand.
CAGTGCAGGAATTACTTTAAAAATTTACATGCTAGTCAAATTCATTTTTACATTAGTGAAGAAACAGAACTTCCTCTTCCCTATGAGAATTATCTCGCAAATTATGCTTGACAAAAAGAAAAACACATATATGCATACTGTGCAAAAGTCTATTCTATTTAGACTTCTAAGTTTGTCCCTTATTAAGAGTATTTAATTTTGTTTCCTTTTCAGCCAGCCTGCCTCTTCTCAGCCATAAATCTACACACTAACTTCCTTTTTCCTCTGAGCTGCTAAGCTGCTTATGCTGCCGTTGTTCATTTCAGATCCTGTTCTTCCTATTCCTACACTCTTTCACAAGTGTGAACCCTCTTTCACAATCATTCACTTTGGATCCTCACCCATGTCAGTGTTTGCAACCAGGAGTCACAGCTTGGCATAGAAACCCAGAACCTTCCATCTTCTGCATGCCAAGCTCTTCCAAACCACCGCTGAAGCATCCCAGCTATGTGAAAGGCCTCTGCAGATTGCCCACTTCAAGCACTTCAGGGTAGGTGAGCCTGGTCACTTTAGCACCCAGAGCCCTAACACTTCAAAGGCAGCTACCTACCTTATGTGTGTGAAAGTTTTTTGTAGTACAGGGCGTATGCCAGGCAGTGGCACATAATTATAACTACTACACCCTTCAAAGTCGCTACCCAGAACACCAAAATATTTAGTTTTTCAACAAAACCTCAGTGACACAGCGCTTGATATTTTATCACCTTCAAGACACTCCTTTCTCAAGCACCTGATGGATGACCCTGTAGTTGAAGCTCCTTCTTTCTTTCCCTAAAACATGCTAAATCCTACTGTTTCTGAATAACAGAGTTTTGAGGTCAAACCAACGGCCTGCTCTCTTGCCAGTGCTCTGAGCTGTCCTAAAAGACAACCACATGAAACAGAGAGACCCTTCAAGCCTCACTTAACTCCCACCACCTGCAGCAGAGCCACCTGATTGATGATGGACATCACGAGGCACCAAAGACCAGCTGGGGGAAGGTGTCATCCCTGGATGAAGCCGCATCTTACATAGGAAGATACCTTTTCTCTCCCTGAGTAGTTTAACCTGGTTTGACAGTCCAGGCTGGGCAGATGGTTCCACCTCAAGGGGAGCAGAGCAGCAGACCCGTGTGGCTTCACGGCGTGACACGCCAAGCACGACTCCAGCGAGAGCCCCTCTCTTCACCCATGCCTGTGGTGCCACACAGCCAGCCCAGCTCCCAGGATAACCCCCAGGACACACCTCACGGGCCACCCCATCGCAGCCACCGCCGCAGGCCCCCGGCACCCCCGCTCCAGCCCTGCCATCCCTATGGACACAGGCCGAAAAGACACGCTCGGGATGAGGGCGCGAACAACACGCTGGGGAGAGAGGGGCTACACCATCCCGTGCTTCCGACACGGATTTGTGGGGAAGGCGGTAAAAAACACCCATTTCCACCCACCAGGGCTGGCTGAGGGGCAGCGGCACCGTCACCCCGCAGGAAAGAGGGGTCAAGGTGGAGGAGGGATTCCCCCGCCGCGGGGAGTGAGCACGAAGAGCTGCGGAGAGGGAGAAGGAGGCGGCGGTGGGACGGGGCCCCCGGGGCCGGGGCAGGAACCGGGGCCGGAGCGGCCACTCACAGAACTCGGCGATGTAGTAGGAGACGGCGTAGTTCTCCTCGCACCACTCCAGGGTGGAGGTCGGCGGACCCCAGTAACCCTCCCGGTCGGCGGCCGGAGCCATCGCGGCGCCCGCTCCAGGCTAGAGCGGAGCCAGGGCACGGGGGCAGCGGAGAGAGAAGGGCGCCGGGCCCGGAGCGCAGCGGCGGCGGCGGGAGAGCGGGCGGGGCCGGCGCTGGGCCCGCCCGGCGGGGCGGAGCCGCGGTCGCCATGGGGACGGGCTGCGGCCTGTCGGAGGGAGCAAACGGAGGCGGAGAAACACATTGTGGTGAAAATCGCGGATGGGGCGAAGTCTGCGGGGAAACACCGGTGCGGGGCGTGTTTGGCTCCCAGGGAACTCGCGCGATGTCCCTGTGAGGATGAGGCGGGACTTGCAACATCACGGCGCTCTCCTCACCCGCTTTTCAAGCTGGTCTGGGGGCAGTGAGAAGGTTTCCTTCCTCAGCTTTCCACTCCGGTTTTCCTTATAGGCTTCATGGAGGGTTTGTAAGGCGAGCGAGTTAGCGTGCTGCCTTCATGTTGTTGAAACACAGCTTCACAGCATCGTAGAATGATCTGGGTTGGAAGGGACCTCAAGGACCGTCCAGTTCCAACCCCCTGCCATGGACAGGGACACCTTCCACTAGACCACACCCCATCCAACCTGGCCTAGAACACTTCCAGGGACAGGGCATCCACAGCTTCTCTGGGCAACCTGTGCCAGAGAAATGTCTCACCACCTTCACATTGAAGAATTTCTTCCTGAAAGTGATGAAGAGGCAAGTGAGAGGCAAGTGTGGGCTGGGAGAAGGAAGGAGTTTTTTTATAGCACTGCCTACTAAATGGGGGTTTTCCTCTCCTCTGATGCCTTATTTAGTTTCCTCAGTGCTTACTACGCGTACTATACTTACACCCATAATATGCAAACTGCTTCTCAAGCAGAGTTGGTATCCAGAGGCAAGTACAATCTAAAAATGGAAAGACTTCAGACATAAGGGAAAAGAATAAAGTGTACCAGTAAAGGCCTGATAATGCTGTGTGTGTTTTGTGTTTCAGGAGGCGATCCAAAAACTTGAGTAGAAGCTTCAGGCAGACTTTGGGGGCTGTACACAGTGCTTATACCCTGCTGGCCAGCAGAATTTGTTATACCTGCATGTAAACACACAGACTTCTTTTTCCACATCTTATTTCTTCTCACCTTTCCTCCTGTAAGCTAAGAAATGTCAGTCTAAACACAGACCTTTCCTACTGTAAATACATGGCAGAATGTATACATCTATCTTGAAGACCATCTTGCCTTCTGAAGTTCAATATGTATATAATTGCTTCCAGCATCAGGTAGAGAAGTATTTAACATATATCACGACTTTTCATCATGCTATAAAGCACTAAAATAAAATTTATTTTAGTGATGGCAATGACAGTACACCTAAATTGTCAAAACATCATCAAAATCCCTGTGCAGACCTGTCTTCCTATATTTTTCAGACCTACATTACTTCCAGAGATTTAGGCTTTCAAGATTGGGGTCTGCATGAGTACCAGACTGATCAAGATGCATAAAACTGGCTGTAAACAATGAGGAGGATTCTGGCCTGCTTGATGCACTTTAGCTTTTCAGACTTTTGAAGGTCCAGTTTATATAACAAGCAAGTTTGTAGGGCTCTGATTTTTGTTCTCATGATAAATCATTTTAAGATTAGAAGTTCTTGACAGAAAAATAACTAAAAATTTGAAATTGCAGTTCAGAAACGATGGAGAGACCTATTAAATATTTTAAATATTGACTAATAGTTAAATATCAAAAAGTGCATATTTACTCACCAGGAGCAATAATGGCCAAAACGTGGAAAAATGTAGGCAATTTTTATAATATTGAATTACAGTTGGCTTTAAACAAATAATTAAACATTTTGGTGTTTGTTTCTTTTCTCATCACATACATGCTGGCCATGAGAAGATTTGGCACCACACTAGAAGAAGAAGTCAGACATGAAACTAGCTTTAAAAGTGGGCAAGATAAATTAATGAAAGGTTTTATGTGGTAGATACCAATAATGTAGGTTGTCATCCATTCTGATTTCCTCAGAAATACAAAAAAAATCATAGCTAGGCCTTGATTTCAATCACTAGGGAATTTTTATTTATTTGGCACTTTTCTGGAGTATTCTCCATCACAAAATGAATTTACTTCTGACTTGTCCTGTGGCTTGGTTCTCTGCTTTTGAACTCTAACACACCTTTCAGTCACTGTGCTCAGAAGGATAGTATGGAAGAGGCAGCCCCAAACTATTATAATAGATGCTTTTTTTTCCCCTGAAAATATTTTGTAGACGTAAACTTGACTTCCACAAAACCAACTTTGACTGCTTCAGCTGTTACAAGAATACGTATTAAGATCATTACTTTTCCTCTGTGACCTTGAGCTATGCCTTGTTCTGTCCATTACTGCACTGGATATAATGTGACAGCCTAAAGGTCTTTGCATCTAAATGTGGTCTGTCTGATTAAATGATCAAACCTACCCCTGTCCAGGCACTGGGTTTTCTTTGTCTGATCTGTACAACCTATGGAGGGAATGTCTTGTTTCTGAAATAGCAAAAACCAAACAGAGCTACTGAAATGCTTATTTTCAGTATTACTAAAAATGTGTTTGTCATGCCGATGGAGTAGTTTCCTGTGGCCTCAGGTTGCCTGTGGCAAAGGATCCTCTTTCCATACAGTTTAATGTTGCCCTGAAACCTTATGGCTTAACTGATCAGTGGGTGGTTGAATCATGTCAGTTTACACCGCTAGAGGGATACGTCATGTCACTTTAGTGTGTGGATGCAGTAGTATTTTGCTTGGCAATGGGAAAGGACTGCTGCTCAAGAGTGGTACGTGTTCAGCTCCTTGTGATCAGGTAAATTCAGGGAATGACACCTGAGGAACAGTTTTATCTCTCTCTGCTCTGTGCAAACACTTTATCATGGCTTGTGCTGCTGGTTGTTTTATTTCTGCATAAAATGAGACCTAATAAGCAGATTGTTTAGAACTCATTATGGAGACATATGTTGGGGAAGATTGTACTTATTCCCTCTCATCAGTGTATGTGTGCAAAGGGGAAGATAAAATCGATATAAAATCTTGAAGATGTTTTCACTGCTTGGTTCTCATGATGTTAAAATAAAGATATCAGTCACAAAAATAAAACTGAATTTTGTCCTACTTATTGTCTGCTCAGATTTTACAGATAATTATCCCAGAATGGTTTGGGCTGGAAGGGATCTTAAGTATTCTCCACTTCCAACTCCCCACCCCCACCATATGCAGGGATACCTTCTAAAAGACCAAGTTGCTCAAAGCCTCAAACAACTCCAGGAATGGACATCCACAGTTTAATTGGACAGCCTGTTCCAGTACCTCACCACCCACACATAAAATAATTTCTTCCTAGTACCTAATTTGAGTTTTCCTTCTGCCAGTTCAAAACCATTTGGCCTTGTCCTAAGACTCCATGCCCTTGTCAAAAGTCCCTCTCCTGCTCTCTTAGAGCCTCTCTAGGTACTTCAAGGAGCAATAAAGTCTCCCTGGAGCCTTCACCAAGCTGAACAATCCCAACTCTCTCAACCTGTGTCCACAGAAGAGGTGCTCCAGCCCTCTAAGCATCTTATGAACTTGTCCCTCTTCTAAAGCCTGTTTTTTATTGGGTCGTAGCATTTACACCATCTTAGGTGTGGAATCCTGAGTCGTGACTCTCAGCTCTAAAGTCTTAATTTCCATGATAAGGTTGGTTTCTAAATACTGCATTATTGGCAGCTTTCTGAATTGCCTAGTCTATACTAGTTACAGGAAAAGGGCATCAACACCTCTAGATTCTGCAAGCCCAATCCTGTGTAACATGTAATTTATCCCATTGATTTATATGCAAATATCATGAGTAAGGTCCTAAAAATAGGATTATAAGAGGTTGAATCAGACTCTTCATAATGTGCCCTGAAGTTTGAGGGCTCTTTATGAGCACTGGTGCCGAGATGATGATAATTACACCTGGAATAATATAATGGTAAGTTATTGGCACCTGAATGAGTGAAAAAGAGAAGTTGTTTCCTGACATGAAGAAGGATCTGATCCAAGAAGCTCTAATGGACTTTAACAGATCTGATTGCCTGCTCATTGCTAGGTAAAGCCTAAAGAAATGCCTGTGCTGGAGTTAAATGGAGTCAGGCATTTGTAAATTATCATCAAGGGGACTCATGTCCTGAAGCCATATAAATATTCATAATTTCCCCAGTGTAATATGGCTGTTCTTAGTCATATTCTCAAGGCTATTGTTGCATTTTGGCAACTGATTGTGGTGGTGAATGACAGGATCATGAATTGCAGCTCTGTGGATGCTGTGAGCACCCAGCACTGATGGGCTCAGATATTAATACAACCATCTGAAGAGTGTTCTGAAGGATTGATGGAAACAGGGGCTCCGGAGTGCAGATATTTAGGGAAGGAGGCACGACTTGCCAGTGACACAGTCCCTCACGCAGAGGATGGTTCAGTCCTAGAACTGATCCTCAAAGCAGATTTTAGGGAGGTATCTTCTCCTCTCTACCCTTTTTCAGCAAAAGCCTGTCTGCTCAGGTCTATCAAGATGTACCGCAAACCCAAGAGCTGAGGCAGGTGATACCATGCACAGCAGACCCTATTTTACCGAAATGAGGATGTTTGCTTTCTTGTTGCAGTGGATTAAGCTGAAGCTTTTCTGCACCTGGTGGTTACTGCTCTGCAAGAACACAGCCTGCGTAGGTGTCTCCAAGCACCTGCAGCTTTCAACCCATTGTGTGAAGTAAAATTCATGTCACTTTGCACTAATTTTCAGGGTTCAAATTGGTAAGGGAGGAGAGAAACCTGCTGTTAATCCATTCTCAAGGGAGAAGCAGTTGACACGGAGAAATTGTGGAAGGAGAGCTCTTCTTCACTTATCAGAGCTTAATTCACCCTTATATGTGAATCAGAGCCCTTACCAGCTGTAAAATGTCTATGGTAAATGTACACTGGTTTAAACAGAAACATCAAATGAAAATCTGTCAAGGGAAGGAGACTTTTCAAGAGCACAAAAGGCATGTGCCTCAATCTCATTGACTCTCAAAGGAGTCTGGGAATTGGTTTGCCTTTGTGCTTTGGAATTCTTCTAGTGCTTTAAAATAGCAAAAGCAAATGCCATAACAGTTCATTGTTTACACTTGTAAACAGCTTTCTCTGTAGGAAAAAGCATAGCAAGCTGCCTTTTTCTGCCTGCTAATTTACATACACAGATCTCAAAATGAAGAGACTCACACGAAGTTTGTAACAATATTTAAGTGTGTTTATTTCAGTTTGAATCCTGCTTTACAGACTCAGTTCGCTTTTGTAAATGCTGGCATCTTGTGTCATTGGAGATTCTTTAAGAGCAACAGCTGAAGGCCAGGAGGGATGCCCTGGGATCTCTGGAACTTCTCTACATCCAGTGTCATATCCTGTATGGTGCTCAGGTGCTTTGTCTCCAAGGGCACTAAATGTCTATGATTTTATGAACTGAATTAAGCTTAGATGTCTGGCTTTTTTGGCTGGATGAGGTTAGGTAAGGTCATGAATCTCACATCTTTACGCTCTTCTGAAAAAGGACTGCTTTGGTTTGAGATCAATGAAGCTCCTGTTAGTTTTTCTGTACTCACAGCTTCCATGTAAGGTGCACACCTAATTGGGTCTTGGACTTGCTTTGACCTCAGCTGGCTGGAATTGAGGCATTTATGGAAAGCAATCTCACTTAGAATCATAGAATCATGGAATCATGAAGGTTAGAAAATCCTCTAAGATCGCTGAGTCCAACCGTTAATCTACCACCACCATGCTCACCATTAAGCCATGTCCCCCAGTGCCACATCAACAGGTTTTTTGAACACTTCCAGAAATGGTGATTCCACCGCTTCCCTGAGCAGCCTGTTGCTTCTGTATATTATGCAGAAGCATCCATCGGAGCCATGTGTCTTTAGAACAAATTATAAATTCCATATTTGAAATCTGGGAGGAGAGATATCCTGGAGGATGACACCCATGAAACACAGGCTCTCTACAGTGCTTGAACAGGCAGCATTGAGTCCATTTTGGACACAAAATGACAGTAGCACTTTTTCGATGGTGAGAACAGAAGCAGCACTCCTCTCTTTTTGTTCCTATCCTAGCTCCCTTGCTATAAATGGAGACAAGAAGGAGTGTGGAGGAGAGCACATCGCTACTTCTCTCCTGCAATCACCTCCTTTTGGGGAAGAGAAGGGAGGGTACCAGCAGCTTGCAGTTAAGGTAGGAACTTGTGCACAGTATTGTGATAGTGCTGTGGCACAGAGGTAAGAAAGTTGTTTTCCAACAAACGTGTTTTCAACCCTGCAGGAAATATTTTGGAATGTTAATGTTTCATGTGACTTGACAGTGTTCAAAGCCATTGGGTGGATTAGGCAGGAATTTCCTGTTGATAGTGGCTACCTTGTGCAGGCAGGTGGCCATCAGCAGCAAGCTTTGGGGTGTCAACATCAGTTTGCTAACCTGTCCTGCCAAGGCTCTTCAAGCTGAGGCCTTCTCCCATCTACATCCATACTGCTAAAATTTCTGGTATCACTGATTTCAATTGTGAATTCCTGGTGTGTATCTGTCCTTCCCAGTCAAATTTAGTGTACGATCACAGAGTCATAGAATGGTTATGGTTGGAAGGACCTTAAAGTTACCATCTCGTTCTAACATCCCTGCCATGGGAGGCAGGGTCACCTTCCGCTAGACCAGGTTTCTCAAAGTCCCCTCCATACTGGCCTTGAACACTTCCAGGGATGGGGCATCTACAGCGTCTCTGGGGAACCCGTTCCAGTGCCTCACCACCCTCACATTAAATAATTTTCTCCTCCTATGCGTGTAAGCCTACCCTCTTCTAGTTTAAAACCCTCTCCCATTGTCCTATCACTGCATGCCCCTGTAAAAAGTCCCTGCCCAGCTGTCTTGTGATCAATTGGAGATTGGTCAAGGACAGCTCAGTGACCACCTACTGCAGGAATGGAAGTCCCAATGATATAAGGTTTACTTAAGGCAAATTTTGAAGGAAAAACATTGTCAAGAAGCAAGAAACTGGCTGAAAGACATGCTAATCTGTGAGGGGGAAGGGCTGAAACTTTTTTTATCCGAAAACAGCAGTACGAATGGATTTGGAATAATTAGCTGTTGCCAGTGTTTCTGCTTTTCTTATAACTTTCAGTTTAAGGAAGAAAGCACCCATAAGCCATTAATCACCTGTATTTTGTGTAATGAATTAGTTAGTGTCTGAACATGGAAGGTGATTTATCATACTCTATAAACCCTGTCTACCCAATTGTGTACTGCTTGTCACTTGGTCTCATGGACAGCAAAAGCAATTTCCTTATATTGCTATGCTCAAAAAAATCTCTAGAACAAAAGGAGAAAACCACTAGGAACAAATGAAGTCTCAGTGGTAAGCAGATGCACATATATTAAAATGTCAGATGTTAAAAAAAAAATTTAAATTTTGAAATATCTTCAGTTGTACTGCACCAGCAGCGGGGAAGGCAGCTGCTTTTCTTTCCCTTGATCTCTAGAAAAATGGCATATTTACCCCAAGCATATGCAAATTTTTCAGTTTTGGCTGGAAATGAAGTGCATTCTGCTCATGTGATGTTACATTTCTTTCATTTACTGCAGGAAGGAGGAGGAAAGAAAAGATCAAGTCATTATTTACTTGACAAAATCCTTTGTTACTTTTCTGGGTATCAGTTAATTACCAGTGAGCTAATCAACTTACAACTCAGCCAAACTCTTTTCTTTAACAAGTTGTTAATAAAAGAGGCTGCTCAGACAATTCAACTTGACTTTATTAGCATATCTTGGATATTTCAGACCTATGAACTAAAGGGGAATAAAAGGAAACACAAAGAAATACAATAATATGTTTCCACTTCCCACTTTCTTCTGGGGTAACTTGTGTCCCTCCATTTCCACAGTAAATTGTTGATGAGCTGCCTCAGTAGGACAGCTCATTACTAGACAGAGAAAGAAGGACATTTTCTGGAGCTTTTCTACCGAGGACCCTACTTTATTGTGGCATCAGCTATCAAGAAGTGGAACTGATGTCACAGAAGTGAGTCACAGAATTACAGAATGATTTAGGAAAGAAAAGACCTGTTAAGATCACCAAGCGCAATCACTTACCCAGTACTTCCAAGCCCACCAATAAACTGTGTCCCTAAGTGCCACACCTATATGTCATTTAAATCCTTCCAGCAATGGTTACTCCATCACTTCCCTGTGATGGAACAGGGTAGCCTGTTCCAAAGCTTGACAATCATTTTGGTGAAGAAATTTTTCCTGATATCTAATCTGAACTGGGGAAGAAGACCAGCCTGACTGAACAGGGAGCTTTCACTGGAACTCCAAGGAAAAAAAGAGAGTTTATGACCTTTGGAAGAAGGGGCAGGCTACTCAGGAAGATTACCAGAATGCCATTAGGTCATGTAGAAAGAAAATTAGAAAAGCAAAAGCTCAGCTAGAATTCAATCTGGCCACTGCTGTGAAAGATAATAAAAAATGTTTTTATAAACACATTGACAACAAAAGGAGGGTCAAAGAAAATGTCCATTCTTTATTGGATGCAGGGAGGGACATTGTCACCAAGAATGAGGATAAGACTGAGGTCTCACCTCAGTCTTTAACAGTAAGGCAAATTATCCTTAGGGATGGGGAGCTGAAGAGACCCCCACTAACCCAGGAGAAGGGGTTGGGGAGAGTCCTGTTTAATACCTTTATTGATGTTCTGGATGAGGGGATTGAGGGCATCCTCAGTAAATTCACAGATGACACCAAGCTGGGTGGGAGTGTGCATCTGCTGGAGGGCAGGAGGGCTCTGCAGAGTGATCTGGACTGGCAGGATCCCAGGCCAAGTGCTGAGGCCTGCCATTGGATCACAACAACCCCCAGCAGGGCTACAGGGTGGGGTTGAGTGGCTGAAAAACTGCCCAGTGAAAAAGGGCTTGCAGCTGCTGTTTGACAAGCAGCTGGCTGAATATGAGCCAGCATGTGCCAGGGTGGCCAAGAAGACCAATGGCATCTTGGACTGTATCAGAAAAAGTCGGCCAGCAGGACCAGGGCAGTGATTGTCCCCATGAACTCGTGCGCACCTCAGATCCTGCGTTCAGTCCTGAAGCCCTCAGGACAAGACATTGAACATGCTGGAATGTGTCCAGGGAAGGGCAATGAACCTTTGGTCTGGAGAGTGAGTCATGTGAGGCATGGCTAAGGGAGCTGGGAGTGTGGAGAAAAGGAGGTTCAGGGAAGACCTTATGCTCTCTACAACTACCTGAAGGAGGTTGTAGCCAGGTGGGGGTCAGCCCCTTCTCCCAGGCAACTAGTGACAGGACAAGAGGGCATAGACTTAAGCTGTGCCAGAGGAGGTTCATTTTGGACATCAGGAAGAATTTCTTCACTGAAAGGGTTGCCAATCATTGGAATGGGCTGCCCAGGTTATGTGGTCGAGTCACCATCTGTGGAAGTGTTAAGAAACCACAAGATGCAGCACGTAGTGGTTTAGTGGATATGGTGATGTTTGGTCAAAGGTTGGGCTCAATGATCTTGGAGGTCTTTTCCAACCTAAATGATTTTTTGATTCTATGACACACCAAAATTCATAGGTGTGTCACATCAAAACTTCAGGTGAGAGTGGGTCCATCATGACACACTTTTCTGGAAAGTTTCATCCAGAAATGTGATGTAATTATTTCATTACAATGTGAATTTCTGGATTATAACATATGAAGTTATATCATGGGCATGGATCATATGCCAAATCCTGCCTGTGTTAAAGCATTATGACCACAATGGTAAGTCAATATGTATAATACTGAATTCCTGTCTTGGGCAACTTCTCCTTGCACTGACTGCTGAGCATGGCAGTGGGCAGTCTGAATCACTCAGTGGTTGAGTTCAAATGCCACAGTAGGTGTGACCTTAATGTTAGGCAATGCTTATGTATGGTTTAAACTTGACCCAATATGCTTAACATAAATCATAGGACACCTCCATAAACACTGTGTGATTTCTGTGATCTATGTTAATATAGATTTGTAGCTTTTTGGTAGAACCTTGAGTGTGACTGTCTCAGGGAAATGGATACAGTGACTTTTTTGCAGGCTAGACTTCAAAAGCCAGGTCTGGTCTCATCACCTGTAAAGTAAGAAAAGCACCCACAGAATAAGCCCTGCTGGTTCTAGGACTGGCTTTTCTCTGGGACCATTGCTGAACAAAGGTGGGGACTGAATTGTCTGCATCAGTTTTGCTATCCAAACCAGGTGCCCTGCTCACAAAGAGGTGCAACTGTCATAGGTTAGAGTAGTGCTGATGCTTGAATGAAAGAGGATTAAAATTAAGTGAGACTCCAGCACAGATTTGCTGGTCTCTCACGCCAGTCTTCCCAAAGAAAGCTGCAGTGCACTCAGAGGTCACTGTCGTGCATCAGCCTATTTGGTCAAAGGCTAAGCAGTGCTTCTGGAAGAATTTAATTGGTTTTTTTTAATGCTGTCAAATCAAAGATGCTCTCTACTACCCAGAACTCCTTATGTACTAGAGCCAACCAGAAACAGCTGAACACCTTCCTCCTTGTACTCCTTACTCCTATAGTTAAAAGGAGCATTTCTACCCACTGCTTCCATTGTCAGGGACTGTGCTATTCACATGACCGTCACCAGTTTTGAAGGCAATGCTCTCTGAAGGTTTTGGAGGCCAGACTGCTAATCCCTTGACAGGCAAGTGTATTTCTTGACAGTGTGATTGGTGTTGGCCCATGGCCCTTAATGGCTTGGCCCTCTGACAGCTGGCAGTGATTTTCTGACGGCTGGAGCCCCATCACATGCCCCCTGACAGCAGCAGAATAATATTCTCATGCCTGTGATAATGGCAAATGTGTTTGGAAAGCTCATGAATAAAATTCCCTTCTCTGTCTCTTTTTATAACTCTGATGTGCTTTTCTCCTGCCCAGTTTCTCCTTGTATTTTTTTAACCCTCACTCCACACTTATTTCTCCCAATCTATTATTATTCCTCATGTTATTGTAGTGGCCAGGACAGACACTTTTAATTTCTTCACAAGACTCAATGCTCATTCTTTTGGTCATTGAGCAATATTCCCCAGATATTGTTGGCAGGAGGCTGAGTCCTGTGTGAAACTGCCATGCAGAGCCCCTCTTAGTTTACTCCTACCAGCTTCTAACAATGCTGGTTCCATCTTCCATCTTGCCTGCCAGCTTTGCTATTTATTTTCAAAACATGCCTTTGACTCTGGTGTGTTTTCTCAGGAAAGTTTAGGCTTGGTTCCACAAGCCTGACATACCTCCTGATTTGAAAGTGCAGAGTACTTACTCCCTGGGTACAGGGAGGCAGGGGAAAGATGAAACTGTGGTGTAAAACCTGGTTTTAATTTTTGCCTCTGCTCATGGACAGTAGGGTTTGCTCTCAACTGAGCAGGTGTAGGTTGCGATTTAGAGCTCGTCTACCTGACCAAGTAGGACTCAAGGAAGCAGAGTCTGGGGATTTTCTTAGTGGGGCTGACTTATTATCCCAGAGAGACTGGTCATGAGAGGGAGGGAGGAAGGAGATAGCTGCTAGCAGGCAGGAAACCTCCTGTTTCAGCAATCTGGGATGGAAGATTTATTCTCTAGGGGTTCTGGGAACATAAGAAAATAGATTAATCTTGCAGTTTGCAATGGATCCCTTAAAAAAGATAATGTGCTCCTTAATCATAGACTGGCAGAATGGTTTGAGTTGGAATTGACCTTAAAGATCATATTCCAACCCTACAGCCATGGACAGGAATGCTTTCCATTAGACCAGGTTGCTTATAGCCCCAAATGAAGAGACCTACTTCTTTTTCAAAGGTGGAACAGCAGTGCACAAACCAAAGAGGTACCATTGTGCATCACACCCCAACCTGGCCCCCCTCTATTTCATACCTGTCTTATGATTGCATTCATTTTAGTGGTGCTGAGTGGTGCTCGACAGGTCTGACTCCAAGGCTGAAGCAGTTTCTAAGCTGTGCTTGCTGTCTGAATAGAGGTCTCAAATCATAGAACCATAGAAACATTTAGGTTGTGAAAGACTTTTAACGTCATCAATTCCAGCTGCTAATCCAGCACTGCCAGTTCCATCTGCTCACCTTTGTGCTTCTTTGCAGGGGCACTAGTTCCTATATAAAGTTCTTGAAAATGTAGTTAGGACAAGCTTCTGTTCTGTGCTACGTGGGTGTCTAAAATTAAGAACAATGCCCTGCAATTTCCTCGTTTTGGTGCACATGCTGTTGCTAACAAGGAGCTGCCACAGGGGATTTTTATTTCTATAGAATCCTTAAGATTGGGAAATACCTCTAAGAGATCATCGAGTCCAACTGTTAACCCAGCACTAAACAATGTGTCCAAGTGCCACATCCACACATCTTTTAAATCCCTCCTGGGATGCTATCTCCACCACATCCCAGGGCAGCCTGTTGTAATGCTTGACAACCCTTTCACTGGAGAAATTATTCCTGATACCTAAAAATATCCTGAAATCTAAACCTCTCCTGGCACAATTTCAGACTATTTACTCGTGTTCTATTGCTTGGTACCTGGGACAATTGGTTCCTATTGTATGGGGCTTTTGTTTCACTGGAGTTCTAAGTGTCTTATCCATATTGCAGGAGGATCCTGTAGCATGTATATGTTAGAGTAGGGCTGGTTCATCTCAGACATCAGGTTTTGAATCCTGGCATCTTCTACATCTCAGGGCATCTTTGACATCGTGACATGTCTTCTGCATCTCTAGAGCTTTCATTTCTTGCATGCTTCAGCAGCAAGGTTGGACTTCAAACATCCCTTCCAACCTCAGCCACTTTTTTGATTCTTTGATGAGGCTGTGGTTTCCACCCTGCATTTCCCCTACTGTTCATTATCCCTTTCTGGTTTAGGGCCAATAAACTATTTGGGACTTTTCCTCCTTTTTCTTTTCCCTGAAAGAGATATTTCAGGTTCTTGATTTCTTAATTTTTTTTTTCCAAGCTAGGACAGTTAGAAATGTGCTTAAAACTTTAGACTAAGAATCCCCTGTGTTGGACAATCTCAAGAGATGGGACTCACCCAATTCCAGCACCGCTTCCCAACCTTGCCACAGTGTTAGATTCGTGGTAGCACAGAGATAACTGAAAACAGTGAAAGGCTCAATAGAGGATGATTTGGTAACTCTCGTTTGATGTATGCCTCACAGCCAGCTTTCCATGGGACTACAAGCATTTACCTGCTTCACCCTGCATTGTGTCTAAGTCTAAGACACTATGGTCCCATCTTCTGCTCTGTGGCAGCAACACTTCCAGTGCCAAATGCTGCCCTTTGTTAATCCAAGCATATCAAGAGGCAACTGCCTTTTGCTATTTGCAGCACATAAAAATCAATATGCCACTTACATATCTCTGACTGTCATCTCAGTCACTTCTGCTCTGCTATTATATGCAGATAGTTTACCTCCTTCCAGCAAAACACTGTTTTCTGCATGAATATGAGAAATGCTCCAACATTGTGTCCCCATCTAAATTATAGGTGAAAGGAAAGGATTTATGAAAGAAAAAATAGAACTGGTCCCCATGGACAAAGATATCCTTTCTGGTTCCACAGACCTCGTCTCTCTGGTGACCAATGATGGGACCAGAGGGAATGGCATCAAGCTACGTCAGGGGAAGTTTAGGTTGGATGTTAGGAAAAGATTCTTTATCCTGAGGGTGTTTGGGCACTGGGACAGGCTCCCCATGGAGGTGGTCACAGCACCAAGCCTGACAGAGTTTGAGAAACACTTAGTTAATGCTCTCAGGCACATGCTGTGATCTTGGGGGTGTCCTGTATAGGGCCAAGAGTTGGACTTGATGCTCCCTGTGGTTTCCTTTCAGCTCAGGAAATTCCATTCTGTGATTTTACAGAGAACCAAATTTTGACTGTACAGCTCAGCTGTAAGGTGTTGCTGGACCTCTGTCCTGGTAGAACAGCTGAGATCCACAACTGGGGACAAGATGGGATCCAGCAGCCAAGAATCCCCTATATAGTTCTTTCCTATCTGATCTGCCCCAAAGGAGACTATTTCAGGATTTAAGAGCCAAGCTGCTGTTCAAGGCCTCTATGACCTGCGTGGTTGTGATTTTAAAAATAGGATACAGGTGAAAGATGCATGGAAAGTCGACAAAGGAGCGAAAAATGGTTGAGGTACTGAGAATGCCCTATGGAGAATGAGCTGCTACGAAGCACCCAAAGGCCAA
This sequence comes from Hypocryptadius cinnamomeus, assembly GCA_013400635.1. Classification (NCBI taxonomy): domain Eukaryota; kingdom Metazoa; phylum Chordata; class Aves; order Passeriformes; family Zosteropidae; genus Hypocryptadius; species Hypocryptadius cinnamomeus. The sequence goes on from VYZP01019134.1 coordinate 30,226, forward strand.
TGCAGCACATGTAGACACCTAATTTAGATATCTAAATCCTGGAATCCCTTGTTCCATTCCCCCATGGAGGCTCACAGGAGATCTTGGGGCTTCTTCAGCAGCCTTTTTCTGCTCCCAGACCTGGCCATGGTGAAATCTCTGATCCCGCCCCAGCTCCTTCCTGGGGAATGTGCCAGCAGATGGTGCTCAAAGACCCCAAATTTAGCTTTTCTGCCCTATATCCCAGGGCAGGGGCACCTTGGCCCAAGCACCTAGTTAGTCAGGGCTTTCCCACTCTAGGCACTCCACCTTGAATCTTCTGTAGAGCCAAATGCTCAAGACAAAGTTTCAAAGTTAAATGTTCACTTTGACATCCTTCAGCTCCATGCACTCTTTCCTCCATCCTCCAGGGCCTTTTGTATCAGCAGAATTTTTCCTTGGCAAGGGGGATGTCCAAGCTAAGACAAACATATTAACTTCTTTCATCAGAGGTGATCTGTTCTGGAGAAGGTCAATTAGTTCTTTCCTTTAACTTACTCATAAAAAACTGTGGCTCACATCATACTGGAATAAAAATTCTTGTACTGCCTTGACCTGAGCATAGTGCTTTGATGAAACTCTGTTCCAGCTCAGAGATGTACCCAGCAATCGTCAGGATGGGCAAAGCCACTTTCTTTGACTCAAAAATATGAATTTCAAGGCAAAAAAATGAAAGCATTTCAGCTGATTACAGTATACCCTGGACTCAGGCAAAAACCAGCAGTGCTGGGGAAAGTGAGTTATAGCTGTGCTCTGTAGTTTATGTGAGAAGTAAGGTCTGTGTTTACAAAGCAAGGAAAAGTGTAAGATGGTGCTTTTAAGCTGTCAGCTATTTATGTCCCTTGCTTGTTTAATTATGGACTAAATATAAAGGTGGTAGAAACCAGAGCATGCAAGTACTTGATAACTTGGCACAAAAGCAGTGTAGAACCTTTAAATCTGTGCTGCATTACTATTTGCTTCATGGTGATGGTTTGTGAGGAAGTGACAGCAAGAGGTGAGGGCTTGCCTGCAGTGCCTGGGGCATGTTGCTTCGGTGAGAAAGTAATAGTTGTGACCTTGAGGCTTAGAATTATAGATTCATAGAGTGGTTTGGTCTGGAAGGGACCTTAAATATTGTCTAGTTTCAACCCCCCTGCCATCAGCAGGGACAACTGCCAACTGGACCTCAGAGTTCCATCCAACCTGACCTTGAGCATTCCCAGGGATGGAGCATCTACAAACTTCTCTGGACAACCGGTGTCAGTGCCTCACCACCCTCACAGTAAAGAATTTCTTCTAATATCTGACACAAACCTGCCCTCTAGGGACAGGGCTTCACTCCAATTCACCAGAGGAAAGCAAAGCAAAGCACACATTCCAGCTTCNTACCTGAATTATTTGTTGCTCCAAGCTCCCATTTCAGTAACAACTCTTCCTTGCTGGAAACCTCAGGTGATGCTCACCTGAGAAAAACACCATTATGGTATTTGCTCCAAAACTCACAACCGATTTTGATGGCCAGATCTACAGAAAT
>VYZP01019139.1:0-51555 GCA_013400635.1 Hypocryptadius cinnamomeus
TTCCAGGAAGGGAAGGGAAGGGAAGGGAAGGTCCTCTGAAAATAGTATGAAAAGCAAGATGTGAGCCTCGCAGAATGGAGAAGATAAAAGACACTGTAAAGCCTCAAACATGAGCAATTACCTCGATAAAAAAAAAAAAAAAGAAACAACAGCAGAACAACACAACAAAAGTTAAATGAGATGCTGAGCTAGCAAGGAAAGGCATTAAATGTAGTGAGTATGAGCGTCCATTTTTTAAAAGCTGCTTTAAAATTAATTCTTAGTAAATTCGCCTAAAACGGCATTAGTCTGATGAGACATAATAAGCCTTAAAACTAGCAGCATTTGAACTTCACATTTTTACCCAAACTTATGATTGTTTAAAAACCTCAGGAGGTTTATATTTACTGACAGCACAAAGTGACAGTGAGAGATGGAAAAAACCTGAAGAATTGGACAACTAAGCCACGAAGCATGACAAAGTTACACAACTAGTGTTCTGTTTGCCTTGGGGGATTGTCTAAAGGATCACCTGGGTGTATTTTTTTGTTTCTGGGTAGTTCGTGTGTCATTTATAAAAGAGAAGATTTTCAGATTTAGGCTTTTCAAATTCCTCCAAACCGATGCATGCAGTTTCTCGGGCAGTTACTCAAGGGAAGGCAGCTGATGTTTCAGGAGGGAAAGGCCCGTGGAATCCGGATCCCCAACAGCTGCCGGGCGGCTGGTGTAGCAACAGCAGACCTAAGTAGACTGAGTGCTCTGGCGAGCTCTCGGTATCCTACGCTTTCCTCACAACAAAACTGATCGTGTTCTGGTGGTTGAGGTCCTTGATTTTCAGAGGCAGGTGCCATCAGTTAAAGGCAAAAACTGATATAGAAGAAAGTACTGAAGTTTAAATACTGAGGTTTTGTGGATGTCTTTTTAAACTAACGCCCGTTAAGGTAAGCCGGAGAAGATATTTGTCCTGAGGGTCACTAACTTCTGCCGTGTGAAGATACCCCTCTCAGCTGCTCTCCGCTCCTTTCCCGCTCCCTGCACTTCGCTGGACGGCCCGTCACCCCTAGAGGGTCCCGCCGCTCACCACAACGCCCGGGGCACTTCGCCTTTACTGCCCCCTCCGCCGACGGGTCCCATTGGGGAAGGGGGCTCAAATACATGCCCTCTCGCGCCACGGCAGAACCTTCACAGCCTGTCCCGACTTCCCCACTCCTCACCCGGCACCGTCACGCTCCGCCTGCTGCTGCCGCAGTGGGCCGGGCCCGCGCTCGCCCCGCCCCGCCCGTGCCACCGCCCTGGCGCTGGCGGGGGAGTTCGCAGGCCCGCAGCGCTGGCCTGGCCATGTCGGCGCTGGAGTGGTTCGCGCACAAGCCCCTGGGCGGCGGTATCTTTTGGATCCAGGAACGCTTCTACGAGTCGGGTAACCGGGCCAACATCTGGCTGGTGCGGGGCTCTCAGCGAGACGTGGTGATTGACGCGGGGCTAGGGCTGCGCAGCCTGCCCGACTACCTGCGTGACGCCGGGCTGCTGGCGCCGGCCGAGGGCGCTGGGCCGCGGCCGCTGCTGGCTGTGGCCACCCACGTCCATTTCGACCACTCGGGTGGGCTGCAGCACTTCGAGGAGGTGGCAGTGCACAGCGCCGAAGCGGCGGCGCTGCTCCAAGGCGACAATTACGAGGCCGTGACGTGGCTGTCGGACCGGGAGGTGGCGCGACCGCCGCGGCCCGGCTGGAGCGCACGGCAGTTCCGCGTCCCGCCCGTCCGGCCCAGTCGCCTGCTGCACGAGGGTAAGGGGGCGGCCTCGCCGCGCCGAGGGGTGCAGGGGCACAATGATCTGGGTATTACGGAGCAGCTTCTTTTCAGCTTCTTTGCTGAGCGCCTCTTGCTTTACCCAGCTCCTTGTATAAAATAATTAAATAGATTAATTTTGTCACTCCTGTGGACCTAAAAGCCACACGCAGTCAGCATGGGACCAAAGAGACGCATACCAGGTTAAACCGTTCCTACCAGTTCTGAAAGTTTTGGCGGCTGGGGTTTTTTTCCATCTAGAATGAGAATCACTCAGCAGTGTTTTAGGTGACTAATTGAGTACCCCAGGTTTATCCTTAGGCTTCAAACGGTAGGTCAGCAGTTCATGTTCTGGTATCTGGTGACCTTTATTGTTTATAAGCTGTCAAAACATGGACAGTGCAGTTAACAGAACTATTCCTGAAATACGTATTGAGAATACAGTTTTTATTTTACAGAATTTACGTGAATTTTACATAAATACATTTACTGAATTTTACCTGACTTACGTAAAATGTGAAAAATCACTTGTTACTGATGTAGCATTTACAGAAGTGGCTTGTTGCAGATAAAAAAAAGATTACTTAGTCTCTAATGGGAGACAGTGACTAGGGTTTTTGGTAACAAAACACCTAAACTGTACAATACTGTTCAGTAGGTGTTAAAGGGTGGGTGTCAGACAGGTGACACCTTAGGCACGGTGCTTACTCTCTTCTTGGCTTTATTAGGCCATACGACATAGGTGCTGGAAAAGCAGAACTGAACTTACTGAAGGCTTCAGTAAAGATCAGATGACATTTAACTATAGTAATAGTTAAATAACTATAGTGGCATTTAACTATAGTAAATTAACAGAAGTTTAAGTTGGTTTTTTTCCTCAAAAAGTGGGGAGGATTATTTTAAAAAAATACTTTTGTAAAAGAGCAAGTACACTGGCTGCCAGAGTAGCATCACAATTTCTAAGATGTTAACTGAGACATGAGACACAAGTATCATTTCAGTGGCTGGTACAATTAAAAGGCATTCACATTTAAACTGACAAAAAAAACGACCTAATGGTAAGAAAGTTCTATTTTTATGTCTTAATGAATGAGATGACGAAAGTGTGTGGAGGCCTGTCTTGGTTCTCCTCCAGCAATTTATGTTTTAGTCTTTTATCTTTTAGGAGTAACAGCAGTGCAATTCTAGAGGCATTCTAAAGGTAAAATTATAATAAATTGTGAAATACATTCTTTGCAAACTGTCGAAGAACCAGCTTAGATGTGTTCTATTTGTTTCCATTTTATTTTCTCTACTGCATTGCTTTCCACATTGTGCAATTTATTAGAATGTGAATATATTTCATTAATACAACCCAAGGCTGTGTTAACTGTTAATGTCATTGGAAAATACCTTTTTGCTAAGCTTATATTTCAGACACCTCTTTGACACTCACAAAGAAAATAAATGCCGCACTCCCATTGTTGCTATATCTAGTATGTATAAACTCTGCATATGAGTAGGTAGTTCTCTTTATGTCATTTAAGAAACATGGCAAATGCATACCATTTCCTGTAACAAATCTGTTTGCAGGGGATGTGATCAGCCTTGGAGATCGGCAGCTCACTGTCATGCACATGCCTGGTCATTCACGAGGCAGTATTTGCTTACATGACAAGGACCGGAAGATTTTGTTCAGTGGAGATGTGGTGTATGATGGATCTATGATCGATTGGCTTCCCTACAGCAGAATCAGTGACTATGTTGCAAGCTGCCAGCGCCTGATGGAGTTAGTAGACAGAGGTCTTGTGGAGAAGGTGCTACCTGGGCATTTTAATATATTTGGAGCAGAAAGGCTGTATTGGTTAGCTTCTGACTACATTTCCCAAGCTGGAGTTTGTCACAAGATTTCTACCTGTGCTATGAGGTCCATTGCAAGCGTAGCACTTCGTGTTGCAAATTCAAGAATCACTTCTTAGTGACAGTCAATTTTGTGTGATCTGTCACTTGCTGTAAAACCAAATGGGTTGTGAAAGCATCAATAACAAGCAGAAGCAGTATGTGTTAACAAAAAGATGGCCAATTGATACAGGTGAGCTTAAAAAATTCTCCCTGTTTTTTCCTACTGTATTCATGTTTTTATAAAAACTCTGTAAACTAGTAGCTTTAGCCAAAGCTATAGTTTTTCTTTCTACTTTTTTAGAGCACGTTTTTGCATATATTGCAATTGAAATATATTGTTTTATTTTTGCTACAACTCTAGCAGATGGATATATACTAAAATGAGAGGTTTTACATTCATGCCTGAAACCTTGTTGATATAGTACTAGACTTGTGATTATTCATCACCTCCTGCTCAGGTTTTGTCCTAACAGAGCTCTTGCTAAGACCTAGCATGTGCTAGGAGCAGTGCCATTAGGTTCAGAGCAGGAGCAACACCTATATAGGACTCAGTGAGCAGAAAGAGATAATTCTGCAGCCATTGCCATCTGTGGGCGTGGTATCTGCTGCACCTCTCACCTCTTGAAGCTTTGTCTTTGCAAAGTACTTGTCTGGCATTTTCTTTAGAATATACAAACACATGGAAATTCTATAGACCAAACTTTCAAGCTGGAAGTCACAGATACATCAGTTTATCACAAAAGATTTTGGTGCAGACTGTTGAGGCTTTCATGTTTCCTGGTGTGGTGCAAAGAACCACTGCACCAGGAGAGAGGGAGCAAGTAGGAGCACTCTCATTCACCATTGGCTAGGGAACTGTTTTGCTTGTAGGCATGTGAGTTACGAATTAGACAATGTGTGAACTAGTGAATTAATGTGTTACATTACCGTGTACAAAGTGGATTGAGCTTTTGCTGGATGGATGTATTTACTTTTTTCTGATCAGTTTATAAAAAATATTTGGAGAGTTTTTTGTTCTGGAAAGCTGAGAGAAGTGGACTGTGACAAGCTTTAAGGCATTTGTTTATGCTAAAGGGTATTTTTATGTGATGGTGTTGTAACTTAGTTGTTAATCATCTGTGTTAGGGGAGGGATTGAGGCTTTAGCATGATCTTGCTGTAGTAAAGGTGCTGCATTAAGCACCCAGTACGCTTTTTATCACAAAGTGAATGTAGCTGAAATAGTTTACTGTTTGCATCTGAAGTATGTGCTGCACATGGTTGTTCTGAAATGTAAAGTGTGTTGCATTGAGTTTGTTCCCAAAAATATGTTGAATTTATTGAGAAATGCTAAATAGCATTGCAATTTGCTTATGAAAATTGAATGTGTGATATTTAAAAGCTGCTAAGATGGTTAGAGTTTGTGTAATTATTCTAACAGTTTGTATATATTTAACTTTTTAAAATGGACACTGTCAGAATTTATTTTTGTACATAGACATATATATATGTTCCTAAAAAGACTGCAAATGTTTCTCTCAAATTTTAGTGCAGTTTAACTTTTCTTGTCTGCCTTCACTTTATGCAGAAGGTTTTGACCCCATCATAGCCAATAGTAAGGGAGCCAGAGGTTTGGGCTCTGTCTAAGGCATGAGAGAGAGGAAGTAGATAGCCTTCTAAATAGATGCAAATTCTTGTGGAAAAAAGACTAACCTATTACAAAATTTAAAAAGCATCTGTCTAAAAATGATAAAAGTGAGTATCTTAGGTAAGGCTTTTTCCATTTTATAGATGACTGCACTCTTGCCTTTACTATGAATATATTCTTTACCAGGATTTATACTGATTGGTTGTTGCCTAGTTCTTCTTAGAAGTGCCTATCTCCAGGCTGAAGCAAAATTGCAAGTGGGCAGGCCATGTGCAGAGATGACCTGTTATCAGTCAGTTCACAGTCTCTTTTTTTTTGAGAAATCCATGTACATCAGTGTATGATGTGAGGAGTGTTCAGTGGATAGACTTATGTCATAAAACCAAGAGGTGTTTATCTTTGTGTCAGTTGGCAGAGGAGAAGAAATACAAAAACAGTCTGGGAAGCAGGCTGAAGGTATACATATCTCTAAAGCTTACACCAGTTATCTGGAGGATGCCATGGTGTTACAGGTTACCTGACAGTATTTGAATTCCTGCAAATTAGTTGACAGTGGCGTAACACCATAACTGTCAATAATCATTCTTTTTAAACAATGCTTTTGTGAAGACTGTGGGAGACCTGGTGGTAACCCCGTGCGTTAAAGCAGTCACCAAGAAATCCAAAGCCTGCCAATATGGATGTCAAGTTGCTGAAGTTTTGCAGATGTTCACCAGAAGAGTAAGATCACTTTGAATTGGCATTCTGTCTTATACTACTATCAGTTTGTTTATTTGCTCCAATATTAGAATCTCTGTATCCAGATTTTATTGTATTGTAAAGCCTGAGCTTTTATAAGAAGACTCACAGGCAGCATCAGTTCAAAAGGAAAGAATAACCTCCATCCCCCATTATTTGTGTTTAAATCTGTGCTGAATATCTCTATCAGCTGACATCCTTAAATGGCCAGATCACTGTCAAAGTGCCCTATTAAGCTATGCTTAAGTCCACTAAGTACGTAACCAAAACTTTCACTTTTTTACTTTACCAAAATATAGGGGATAATTTCCTAGCTCAGAAATGAACTTTACATGCACATAATCCAAAGTGGAGTTTGTTAGTAAACTGCCGCTATAATCCAAATGAAAGTAGTTTTTTGAGGGTCATTAAATTACTTTTTGTATTATAAGAAATTCACTACTAGACAAACAATATTTAAATGACCTTAAGTTAAAAGAACGGCTTCTGATTATTTTTGTTAAGACTTAGCAAATTTAAGCATAAGAATTTGACAGTGGTCCTTTAACACTACTTGGATTAAATATTTAAAAAATGCATTGTAAGTTTAAATACTGTGTCATGTGAGTGTTTAGAACTGTGTTGATTTCTTTGTAACATCTAAATATATGTTAATGCAGTTTTCAGTAGACCGGGGAATTGATATAAAATCAGATGGGAAGTTTTGTTCTGTAATCTGTCAAGGCTGTTACAATGTTAAACAACAGTTTGCACATAATTAATTTTTTTCGTGTATTATAATAAAATATTATAACCCTCTGCAGTTAAGTAATAATTTCTGGGTATTTCTCAACATAAGCACTTTTCATTCTAGATGGAGTATATTTACAAGTTACTAGCAGAATTATTTATGCTTCTGAGAAAGAAACTGCATTAAAAAATGTTTACACATTGTACATGCACTTTGCCTTGTAAGAGCAGACATCTGTAGCCGAAGAAAAATAAAATAATGCAGCTCTTTTAAGGAAAGCTTGAGGGGAGATAAAGGTGGAGGAAAAGGAGCATTTATTGATATTTAATGTTAAAAATCTAGGTCTTAGCATTCAACCAACACTGGTCCAAGTTCCTATTTATAATTAATGCATATGTAACTTAAATCAGTAAGCAGTACCTCTTGGGTCTAAAAATTCAACTATGTATTATCTAAAATACTGCTACTCCATCTAAAGTCCTTTCACTTTCAAATTGATTTAGGAAGTATAGAAATTATTGAGAAGCAATGAAAAAACCCATTCATTATGTTCTCTTTTAAATTTATTTGAGGTTAACTACTACACGAGGGAGCTGCTAGCCAAAACATTTTAGCTGTATTTCACTGGGTTTTCAGGGCATTCAGAAAGCCGTTCCGAGGTGCATCAGTAGTCCAGGCACTCTAGAATGCTGCGAAGTCACTTTACTAGCTTACATAGCCGCGCGTTCCTTGGCGTAGTGGGATCCTACCCCAAAGCCTGTTACTCCACGTGCAGTGTTCGTAGGGTGGGAATGTCCCATCGCTGTCCCGCCCGCTGACAGCGCCAGCTCCACGCTGGGGGGAGCGACGCCACCGGGTGGCCACAAGCCGGGCGGGGGCTGCATTTACCATGAAAATAACAGAATTGAATATCAAACTAGAAACCAGCGGTGTTTTAAGCCTGCTCCTTACTTTTACTGTGCTACCCAAAACCATCTTCAGCATGGTTACTCCTCACTACTCAGATTTTATTGGACAGTCTAATCTCACAACAATTTAAAAATTATTGGTTAAAGAATTATTTTAGAGCTAACTGCATATTCCCACACATGCCCAACAGAGTCCTGGGGAGGCAATGAGGCATTCAACGGAAATTAAAATTGGAAAAACAAACAATAAAAATTTTTAAAAATCCAAACAAATGAACAAACAAACAAAAAACCCAATCCCCAAAACAACAACAACAACAACAACTGTTGCTGTGGAACCCAAGTGGGCTCTCGAGGGATGACATGGGAGAGACGGAAATTTTGACTCCATGTTTCAGAAGGCTGGTTTATTATATTATGATATATATTATATTAAAATACTATATTAAAACTATACTAAAAAGGTTAGAGAGAAAAGATCCATCAGAAGACTAGCAAGAATAGAAAAGGAATCTATAACAAAGTCGTGTGACTGCTCACAGAGTCCACACAGCTGGACCATGATTGGTCATCAAGTAGAAACAATCCACATGGACCAATGTGGTTGCACCTGTTGCATTCCACAGCAGCAGATAATTATTGTTGACATTTTTTTCTTGAGGCTCCTCAGCCTCTCAGGGGAAAAATCCTGGCAATAGGATTTTTCATAAAATACCATAGCTACAAACAACAACAAAACAAAAACCACAAACCAAAAGGACTTGACATGGAAAAAGGCTCAGAAACTTAGGCAACACTTCTGTGATTGTGCCAGGTATTTCCCAGCAGTGTGATCCAGATGCACAAAAGAAGCACATTCACAATCATCAAACTGGCAATGGTACTTGGTATTGTTTTTAATATGGCTTTGTATTTTTACATATGATTTGTTCTAAGAGTGACATGAACAGAACTCTCTTGACTTGCATGAAATCTTGCCCAACTTCTCGTTTAAAAAAATCAGGATTAGTTCAATTATAGTTCTGATATGTGATCTGATTTTGAGCAGTTGGGATAAGGTTTATAGTCTTCCGCACACTCAAATTCAGTTTAGGACAACAGGAGTGGTAGGATAGTTTCAAATACTAATAAAATTAGGATTAGAGAAGAATATATCTTCACTCAAAGGGAAGACAGACCTGGCAGACAGCCCTACAAATGACTTTTAAAAAACAATAGATGAGTTTGAAAAATAAGTAAAAGCCAGTAACATCTTTAAGTATATTCTATTATTAATTATTTTCCTTATTAAGATGACAGTATTTATGTGTAAGAAACATGCTAGTGCTATTCTGACTTACCAACTCTATTCATAAGAGGTCATTTTTAAGACGGGTTTAACCAACTTTGAAAATGCAAGGATTTATAAGTCACTGCTACCACCACCATATTTTTAGATATTATTATTTGAGCCTGTCTTTTCTCTTTGGAATTCTTTGCATCTCCATTTCACATGCAGTATGAGCACTGCTGCTAGCTTAAATCAATTTACGAAGAGTGGAACTTTGGTTTCTAGAGCAACTGTTTAGCTAATACATTTAGAAATAGGGACCTGAATGTGGATCTCCAATTGCCAGAAGCACACCCAGAGTATCAGTATCAGGTATTTCACTCTGCTTGACACAGAGCAGCCAGGGCACAGGTGCACCATGAGAGGGGACAACTTGGAAGTGACGTGCAGTCACAACACAGGGAGGGATTGTGACCTCCCTGCACAGTAACTTGACCTGTTAACCTGTTAGCCCAGTGACTGCAGACAGTGGCAAGGTAATGACTCAAGTTCATGGCTAGGTCACGAAGTCTGGTAAATATGTCAGCAAGAGCAGAACACAGTACAATAACAGGAATAACCCCAGTGCAGCTCAGGCAGGAACTAAGGGCCCCTATGCTGAGACCCAGGATCAACATGCAGAGGAGGTGAGAGTAGGGGTGAATCAGTGCAATTTGGGGCTCTTGGTTCAGCTGGGGGCTCCTGGTGCTACTTTCCCACACTTTACTCACCATTTCGTAAATGCTTCCTTTTCTCTCTGGACAAGTAAATGTGTTCTATGAAACACACCAAAAAAAAAAAATCTGTGGTTATATTTGCACCACAGGACAGATTGAGGGTCAAATCTGCCAGTAATTTATGCTTTTAATTGCAAAGCTACCATCTGTAAACAGAGGTCAATTACAAATCTCTTGCCTCTGCCTATTTGATCTGTGGACCAGGCACAATATGAATAGACAGAAAAATAAGTTTCATCTCTGTTTCAGTCAGTTTCATCAGTATTTCAGTCACATATAGGGTGAGGTTTTTTTTGAAAGAATGCCTAATCCAGTGTATTGGCTCTATAGTGTGGCTCTACCAAGTAATTCAAAGAAGGAAAAAAGTCTTATTTTTACTTGACTTTGTTCAGGAAGAATATGTTTTGAGCAAGCCAAACTCTACATATTCAACTCTCTGTATTCAGTGTAAACCCATTAATAGTTTATTATTGGAAACACAGGTGCAAAACATCTCCAAGACATGCTGTCAGGACTGAAATGCCTGAAGGAATTTTTCATTGTCCAAGAATTTTCAGTCTATCTAGCCAGACTGCATAACATAGTATTAGCAAGGATCTGAATATCATCATGGTCCAGTTAGTAACACTGTACTATGTTGTCAAAGCTAGTTATGAAACAGCCCTTGTTTATGAAGCAAGTCACACTGACAGTTACTTTGTCACAGACCTGAGCACTGAGGCAGCACTTTTCACAAATCTGAGTTTTCTCACGAGTGATATGAGCATTTTCTCCACACAGATATGTAAAGTTGATTCACTGACTGTATTGCAAGACACAAAAATATTAGTGTCAATGATAACTGGAACTATACATTCAGGTCTTCACTCTCCACACAGTACATATTGCTTTCAATCAAATTTTTAGTAAGGCAAAATCTGTACAAGTGCCAGAAATGCTTCTATAAATGCTGCTTTTGTGTGCTCCTCCACAGCCCACCGCACCCTCAACAGTCGGAGTGCGCAGTAGTGAGCAGCCCCTGGGGCCACGGGGAGTTCTTCTGACACCACAAGGCCAGTAGAAGTGTTGACCACAAAAATCAGATTTGTTACCCAGTGTGCAATAAACCAATAATTACACACTTGAGGGAAATACGGATTATTTATTTCAGAGTCGCACAAGCCTGGGTGCTGCATGGTATTCCACGAATCAAGCACGCCAACTATCAAAACCTTTTAGTATTTACACATTTTAGCAAAAAAATGCATTACGCTTCAGGTTACATAGTTCTCTTAATAATGATTATTCTGTCTTCTGTTGTTAATTATTCTCTTCTCATGCTAATTAGTCCACATGCCCAGTCCTTCTGAGTTGGTGGGCAGCTTGGTAAGGGGTCTGCTGGAACTGGAACTGATTCAGCACAATTGCTAAGTTGCCTTTAATAATTTCTTCCGTATGTGGGGAATTCTGCCAAATGTCCTTGTGGCCAGGAAATTCTGAATTGTTTGTCTTACATCACTGAAATACGTCGTGCCCTAGAGCTTAACAAGGAAATTCCAACAAAAGATTTTTCTAACCCCTGGTCATCACTTTAAGCTTGCTTTGTAGCGTCTATCTGTTTCAAGGATTAAATCTCGTTTCTTGTTGATTAGGCTTGAAAATCAAGATCAAACATCAAGAAACATCCTTCCTTAGGAAAACCTTCTCGTGCCCGTTTCGCAGCAGAAGCGGTTCTGCGGTCGAAGACGCCGCCGGCAGCCATCACCCTCTCGCCGCACGGACCACCCCTTCCGCCCTGAGTGGCAAAATCTCAGGCAATAGCAGAGCGCCTAGGGCTCGCAGGCGGGAGTTTATCGACACTCGGCCAATCAGACGTAGGTAATTGGTGGGGGCGTGACTTGAGCGGCGTCGTCAAGGCCGGGAGTGCGGCGTCACCGGGGCTTGGACGTGGACGGGCTGTGTGGAGGGGAGGGGGCGCGTTTCCTGGACCCGGCTGCCCGGCAGCGGCACGATGAGCCTGACCCTCAGGTCGGTACGAGCACTGCGCTTCCCTGCTTCCCCCATCCCCGGAGGCCGAATGGAGGTCCTTCGGCCGCTCCCCTCCGTTCGGGAGGTGTTGGCGGAACACGGGGCGCGTCAGGCCGTGGCGGGGCCTGGGTGTCATCCCTGGTCTCCAGCCGGTCACATCTGATCCCTTTGGCGCGGTCGGGGGCGGATCAGGCCCGTCTCTCTGCCGGAAGAGGGAAGGGTCCGGCGCATCTGGCCTTGGGAGGTTCGCTTCTGTGGTGAGATGCTTTCAAAAGGCCTGAGAATAGGCATAAAGTTAAACTGCTCGGCTTTGTTTTGTTTATAAATTCTGATTTAGTAGCTATTGCATAAAGGAGCCTGGCTTATGAAACACAGTATCTGGCAAATTCTTGTTTTCAAGTGTAATTAATACGCTTACATGGCAAATGTTACTCTTAATTTTCGAGTCTAAGAACTTCATGCTTAATATGGTTAAAGTAGTCGCAGAAGTGACACTAAACTGCTTGTATTTGAGTACTGCTTTTCCTTTTGATAAATTATTTTATGCTAAGCATTAAATGAACACTTCAGTACCTAGATTGCTCTTTCAGAAGAGTTCGGTGTTAATCTGCTTTCACATTTATAAATGGATTTCTTCATTGTAGCTCACAAAATCTGGGCTCCCTAGATCTGAACTACTCTCCCAGTCCTAATTACATAGCAAGCTCAGAGTTATTTTAGTCCTTCCAGGAGTTACAGTAATCCAAAGCTTGTGTGAAATCATACTGCCTCAATTGGTCTGTTAAGGACATCTTACTTTTTGAGGGTAATGTGGTTTGAAGCAGCTCAGCTTCTGCGGCTTGCACTTTTCATGCCTGTATTTGGGATTTTTGCTTCAGTGGTTGTTGAAAGCTAAGTCTAGATAAAGTGTTTAATCTTAGGATTTGATTAAAATTAGCAAATTGTCAACAAAGAAGGGCATAAAGTAGCTTATTAGAGAGTATTTAGAAAGTTAATCTTGCAGTTTTCTGATCAGTAATCTTTATGCATTGTACACTAGGTGACACAGCGCTCATTCTGCCTCTGGTGCAAAAGAACAAATGAGCATAAAAAGCCTATTCCTGAGATTATAGCATAAACTATACAGTAATTTAGGTTAGGAAGGATTTATGGAAGTCATCTAGTCCAGCTTGCTGATCACAGCAGCTTCTACATAAAGCTGTCTGGGGATGCTAAGCACCTTTTATAGTTAGGTTCAAAAAATTCTGATGATGGAGACTCCTTCCCAGTGGGACTGTTCTAACACACATGCACTGAGAAAATATTTTTCTGTAGATCCAGCTGCAGTTTCTCCTCCAGCTGCAGTTTTTTCCCTTAAATTTTGTAGTTATTGTCTCTTGTCCTTTTGCTATGCTCCTCTGAAAATATAAGCTTATTCCTAGACTAGCCAAAGAAAAGGGGGCTGTCTTTGAGCAAGATTTGCTGATTTGGAGGGCTTGTCTCTTTTGTATATACCAAAACAGAGCAAAACATCTTCAAAACAGTGTGTATATATGGGATCTAAAGGATTTTTAAAAAATCCTGGAAGTACTATTTGTCTAAGAACTGTTACAGGCAACAAAGCTGATTCGTAGCACGTAATGCTAGCTTTAGTAGCCAGACTGTTTGGCCTAGTTTGGCTTCCACTGGCCTGTCAGTCCCCAAATTTATTTTATTTTTTTAAGCTACAGTGTAGAAACTAACTGTTTTCATGAGTAGTATAATTTCAGCTGCTAATCTAGTTTGTAACCTCAAGAAGCCTTTTTAACTGGTAATTTTTCTAACCTTTTTGTTGTTGTTGTTTTTGCTGCTTATTAACAAAAATGCCTCTGCTGGTTTTATTTTGGGTGGGAGACTAGAGGTGTCATTCAGATTTCACAAGGTAATTGTCTATTTCTAATGTTATTTTAAACTGGGAATACAAGCTGGGAAAATATTGACTAGGTAAGGTACTGATTTCTAAAATTATGGTGAGTTTCTTATTGGTGGAGAAGGTTCTCTACAGTGGCATCTTCCCAGTAGAAATGTGTTACAGTATGTTTCCTTTTCTTTATATAGGAATGAGCTCTCATTAGATAAAACTAAAAAGAAGAAAAGAAGAGAACTGACTGAGGAACAGAAGCAAGAAATTAAAGATGCCTTTGAATTGTTTGATACAGACAAGGACAGAGCGATAAATTATCATGAATTAAAGGTAGAAGTTTCCTTTCATTTAAGCAATTTTATAGTAGAAAATATGTCTGTTCCATAGTGAATTCTTATGATGTTGGCTGTATCTTTAAAAACTTCCTTCAGAATTTGTTGCTGGGTTAAAGGAGCGAAGGAAAAAAAAAGAAAAAACGGGAAATACTCTCTTAGTGTAAGGATAAGCTTTTCTTCTCACTTTATATACTTCATGAGTAACAGAATTGCTATAGAATTCTGAATAACCCTGGTATAATTGCTGACCTGGGATAAGCTTGGACAGATGGAAAAACTGTCCTAGGATAAGCTTGGACAGAGGGAAAAACTCTTGAAAAACTCTTTGATTATTTTTAAAGACACTGTATAACTTAGAGCCTGGTGTTGGTTTCAGATGTGTAAGTAAAAGATGTAAATCAAATTTGTAAAACTGTTGACTACAAGCCAGAGCTTATCTGTATTTTTCCAAAGAAAGCCTATGATTTGTGGGAATAAGGTGTGCTTTTTGAGGGAGGCTCAGTAGTTGCGCTTCCTAAAGAAGGATGCTCCTAATGATGGCTATTAGCAGATGGAGTTTAGGATCTCTCTCTAAGTAAGGCCTCCCACCTGAAAGTCTAGAGAATAGTAAATGGGGTTCACTAAACTTGCTTTAAATCCTTTATGCATTTTTATTGTAATTAAGACATCAAGGACAAAAAGTAGCTTTGGAGAGGCCAGTGTTTCAGTTACATATATGGTGAGGATTTTTTTGGAAGAATGCCTAATCCAGTGTATTGGCTCTGTAGTGTGGCTCTACCAAGTAATTCAAAGAAGGAAAAAAGTCTTATTTCTACTTAATTTGCTGCTACAGGAGTGTGTTAGGTAGAACAATTCCCTTCTCTTTATTTCAGAGTTCACTTATTTTATCTTTGCTGGAAGTCACTGTGACTAGGGTTGTGCTGGGCACTCTCTTGGTTACGGTTATGCTTTTTCTGGTTGTGGTATGCTTTGAATTCTCAGCTGTCATGATTACTTGAAAAGCTCTTTCTTAGCTGTCTAATCAAATATTGTCACCCTGAAGCTTATACTGTGGAAGAGCAGAAATACATAAAGAGAAAAACTACTTGTCTCCTTCTCTACAGAATAGGCATATAGCATCAATTTTTGAATAACTACTTCAGTGGTTTTCCCCTGCATGTGGTTAGCCTGTGTTCATCAATTTGGAGGAAGTTAGGGTGCTGCGTGCTGAGCAATTGCCTTTTAAGGTAAAATGGGAAACTAAGTGTGGACTTCAGCGCTAATGGAGAAGTAAAATGTAGGTTGGCTTCTGTGAGTGGCTAGAAAAGCAGTTAAAAATCTTGTAGGACTTGTAAATCCATGAACATACACACTTGCATACAACTTGCAGAATGATTTTCGGTTTTGTCTTAAGAAGATCAGATTTTGAAGTTATTTTGGAAATGAGGAGTAAATTTACTTGTCCTAAGATGCATTTGGTCCAGTCTGTAAAATCCCTGAAAATGCGAAGTTGTTTTTTTTTTCTCACTGTAACTAGATGTTCCATTTCCTAATAGTAGTTCTAAATGGTTTTAATGTCCCAAGCTCTTTTCCTTTTATTTATTTATTTATTTATTTATTGTTGTTACTAAACCATTGATATGCTCTTTCTCTCTTGGGCAAGAAGGTAATTACTGAAATTAAAAGGAAGATCTGTTAAATCTTTATTTTGATCCTTATCTATGATCGCACTTCCATTTTATTCCAAAAGGTGGCAATGAGAGCCTTGGGTTTTGATGTGAAAAAAGCTGATGTCCTGAAAATACTTAAAGATTATGATCGAGAATCAACAGGCAAGATCACCTTTGAAGATTTTAATGAAGTTGGTATGTGTTTGATTGTGTTTGTACCTCTAGAGATATTTAGCCTATAGTAGTGGGTACAATTTCAAAGCTGTACTTTGTGGACTTCTTCAGTTATTTAAGAAATAGAAGTGGGAGATCTCATTTAATATTTTGTTTAATATAGGTCAGTAGTAAAGGAAGATAAATATTTGTTTTCTGAATTCTTAATTTGATATGTAGAGATGAATGATAGCTACAGTATAAAAGGAAGTAGGGTATACACAATCTCTTTCAAGCTTACACAGAGGAATAAATGCTAATTTAAAGTGTAGATGTTCTTGTCTTGTTCATGAATCTCTGTAAAATTCTGCTTCCTGCTGTGGAAAAGGTACTTGGCATTGAATTTCATGGAAGGAGTGCATACAGAGAGAAGCAGACTACAGACTTCATATATAAAAAAGATTAGAGAAGTAGATTTTAAACATTGTACTACAAGAATTTTCAACTGTTGATAGAGCCAGTAGCACTAGTTGTGTCTTTAATGTGAAATTTGTGTATTGTGAAATTTTATGTACTTTGAGTTTGTAGTGGTCTGCAGAATTTTGAGACTTGGTGTTTCTTTGAAGATTTTAGGAGATTTTTGTTATGCATAATTTATGCTTTTGCATACAATTTATGTTTACCAAAAAACAATCTGTGTGGGTTTACATTTCTAGCTTATTATGTCCATTATAGTTCATTATGCTCATGATAGTCCATTTCTTCAAGGTATTGTATTTCTATAGATTTTATGAACAAAACACCCAAACCCCCAGTACTTGCTCTTGGCTACAAATAGCAATCATCTTAATGTATCAAAACAGTTAGTGATTGAAATGTGGCAACTTTTAATTGTTTTACAGATTAGTACTGGACGAAATGTCTTGTTAATGGCAGGTAATATTTTTATAGTTATATTCCAAGTTAGAGAACATTATTTTTGGTTCTTTTATGATTTATAAAGTCTATGTGGAAGTATTAGAAAGAAAATGAGTGCATTGATTTGATAGTAATACTAGTCTTAAAATTACATACTACATTATGTAATATTATATAAAATTAATATACTGTAATTACCATGCATTTACTTTTTGAATTCCCAATGTTGAGTCCTGTTCATTGTTTTCTTGTTCTGTCCTGGTTGTCAATATCGACAGTCATTAAGTGCTGCAAGAAGCCAGGAAATTCTTGCAGAAAGCACAGTATATACTTAGAAGGGGATTGAACCTGTTGGAAAACTTAGGTTGAAGTAGCGTACTGCTGTGATGCCATATGACCTTGACACAGAATTAAATATGATATCACTTCTAACAGAAAGACTGAGGAGTTAGATAAAATAGGTTATTGAGACATTAACTGTGAAGAGCCCCTGAGTGTAAGAGCCCCTGTAAACAAATCTTGAACCATCAGTTTCTCTTAATTTAATGTTCAACTGAAATACATAAAGATGCAATTATATTGTCTTCTATAGTTTAGTATTTAGAGACATTTTTTTTTTTCTATTGTCTTTTTTGCCACAAAAGTTAGCATTTTTCAAATTATGTAATACTGTCATGCAGCACTGTTGTTTTAAAAAAATAATTTAAATTTAGGGTAAGTCTGCAGATATATAAACTTGATTGCTAGTTGGCTTGTATGAGCATGAAAAATTCTTTGCTCTCAAGTTAGCTAAGCCAGAGCAGACATTCCATCTGCAGTTAGTAGCAGATGGTAAGTGGTTTCAGTGCAAACAGTGTTGATGTGATTTTAATGGCTTGATAATACAAGACTAGCCCTGTAATACAAGACTGGCAGGTCCAAAGATGTGGAGATACATTATTGTTGGTTAGTCTGAAGTAATTACTAGAGGAATATTTCATGAGGTGAGTTTGTATTTTCTGTTGTGGAAACTGACAAATGATTGTGTTGAAAAGAATAATAAAAGCTGAAGAATCCTTTCAGAATGAACATCTTGTAATTCATAGCAGCATTCTTTTCATAACCCCTATGTTTAGTATTTTTTTGTTTTCAGGATTGGGGGGCTGGAGTGTGATCAGTTAGTTGGTTATGGGGGCTTTTTGTGTTTGTGTGGTTTTATATTTAAAAGACAGGTTCCATGTGGATGTTTTTCTTCACTTACTGTTTCAGTGTTCTCCCCAGCTCAAAATTCTGTCCTGCTGAAAACATGTAAAGTAAAAAAAAATCTCACCTTCATCTAAAAGAGCTGATGGTGTTTTTTCTGAAAATTTGGAATTTTGAAAGAGAGGCATCTATCTTGTGTGTGTTTTAAATTCCTATTGAAAAATGTGTGGAAAGTGTGACTGTGTCTGAACTGCCATGCAGCTTTCTATTGCAACAGTTAAGTCCCAAAGAGCATCTTGGGAAAACAGAGATGAGAAAGAGAGAACAGGTGAAATCAGATGTGCGTTCTTCATATTGTCCTAGTTTGCAAAGGTCATTCTGAGTTTACCTTTCTGAATTTTTTAGTCTAACTTGAGTATCCTTTTTGCAGTGACAGATTGGATACTGGACAGAGACCCACAGGAAGAAATACTCAAGGCATTCAAATTGTTTGATGATGATGACTCCGGTAAAATAAGTCTGAGAAACCTGCGCCGGGTTGCTAGAGAATTGGGTGAAAATATGTCTGATGAAGAACTGCGGGCTATGATTGAAGAATTTGATAAGGATGGAGATGGAGAAAGTATGTGTTGGCAAATATAACACCATATCATCTTGTTCTTAATTTTGTTTCCTTTTTAGGTGTTATTTTGTTGTGAAAATGTCCTCTTTCATTTCCTTATAGATTCCTTTCATCTCAAGCATAATTTAGCTTACAAATAATGTAGACAGTTAGTTTTGACAGCTGCTAATCCTGGAGTTTAAGAATCAAATTGATTCACCACCAACTCTTATTCAGCCAATTAAAAGATGGTGAAAGTGTAGTTGAAGGTAGAAGTAAGAGAGATTCTGTGTACCTACCTTACATTTTTATTTCCTTATTAATCAGTAAAAGCAGTAAAGTGCTGAGAGAAAGTCTTTTGGTCACTTACTCAATATATCTTGAGTGGTGATGTGTCCTTGTTGTGATTTCAGCACTGGATATGGAGCATTAAGCTAATAAATCATGCTGGAAGTAGCCTGGGTCTGTGTAGGATCAGCTTGAATGGCTCTTTAACATACTTCTGAGCCTTGGAGTGCTGAAAAGCATAGTGAGAAAGATGGCTCTGCAACTGACAAGGTCCACAGTAGGCTGCAGAAGGGATTTACTAGGTAGATAAAGAATGAATTAGCAAATCAAGTTTGATACTATGCTTGTTAAATCATTGTGAACACTGAAACTTAAAGAGTTTTCCACTATCTTCAAAGCAACCTTATTTTTACATCGGAAGCCTTAATACCTGAATTTTGAGGAATCACTCACTTAAGACCTTACACATAAAGACTGTATCAGTCCATCAAGCACCATTCTTACAGGGTGGTGACTCATATCTGAGATTTCACTAGCAGGTCATCAGTTTTTATGCTTGTGAGCATATGTTGGGCTCAAAATGCACACGTACTAGTGGAAAAAATTGTGTTGTCAGCCTTTTGACAGATAGTCTTCTATGCTATTCAGTGTTGTAGGGGTTATTTTTTGGAAGTCATAGCTGTAGAGGTGAGTGAAATTAGAATTCTTTGTGCAAATATGTTTTGTCATGTGTTGATCTCCTGGAGCTGCCAAATGAGATGTCAGAATTGTGGATCAATGTTCTTTTGTCACATTGCTATTTGGGTACTACATATGGAAGATGTACCATTAGCTCCTTTCAGGAGGGTATATTGAGTCATTATTTTGTGTCAGTGCTAGATTTTTTAAAAATCAAATTGATCAGCTACAACTCAGTGGCTCAGTTTCCTCTTATTCAGTCATCCATTCATTGTCTTTGTTAGAGCAATCAAGCAGAAGATCGAATATGGAAGATTGACAGCATAATGTTTGTGTGTGGTGCTGTTTATCCTTAAAGTTCTGTGTGTTTTTTGTTCCTTAAGGAAGACTGAGGCTGTTCCTAGCTTTTCAAGATTCATTCTGAGAAAGTTAATGATTCTGTGAATCACCACTTCATTTGTCTTCAAACACCTGGCAAATGTGGCAAAGTCTTGCTGTCATTTAATTCTCCTTTTCCTGCTCCCCCCCCAAAAAATTGAAACTCTTAATTGTTAGCATTTTTTATTGATATATATGAAATACAGGAATAATATATGGAATACAGGAATAATACAGGAATAATACCACTTTTACTGGTTTAAACCCTGTATTACATTTGAGAGATTGTTTTGCTCACAGTGAAATAAGGTACCTTGTATGGTACTCAGGTTACATGAACCCTTATGTTCCCAGCAAAACTACTGAGTTCTACTGGTAGAATACAGTACTACACAGATTTCTGTAAAAGAAAGTATATTTGACCTATTTTTGTCTCCCTTAAATATGTAAATAATCTTACTTTGGTATTCCTGGGTTTAATATTTACTTCTGGTTTTGAGCACAACTAACTTGAAAAACTTCGTGGTGTCAGTTCATGCAATTTTGATCGCCTTGTGTGGATGCAACTGTAGGAAACACTGTCCAGTCTCGTGTCTTGGATATTTGACACAGAATTAAGTACCCAAACCCGCCACTGAAAAAATACGCGCCTTTAACTCTCAAGATTCTAAGTCAATATTCTCTTTCTGTTAGCTGTGATTCTAGTTTGTTCTTTTATGGTTACTTATGTGTCATGGAGTTGAGGGAAATCTGATGCCATCTTCTGCTTTCATGGTGCTTAACTCGTGAAACAGATCCTATATCTGAAGGGGACTAACTGGGATTACTTTGGTTACTGGGAATTATAACTACACTGCTTTTTGAAGTTTCTTTGAATGTTGCAAAATTTTTTTGTCATTATAGTGTTGTATTTCCACATTGCAGCATTATTTCGAGGATATTGTAAACCAGAGAATATTTTGAGACGATGTTTGAATTTGTGCTGTTATTATGTTGTTACTGTGATAAAGGTGTGGAAATGCTTTTAAAGTCATACAGTTACTGTATTTTTGTGTCTTAGAACTAGATGTAGCTATGTGATGGACTGGTATTTCAGTTCATAGGGCCCTAAGCTAGACTAAATATACTTGTTTCCTACTTTTTGCATACATCACAGCAGGACATATTTAGGTTTTTTGCCTTTTTTATTCTTTAACATAGTTGAATTTCTTTTATTTTCTTCTAGCTGTGAATGTAGTTCCTTCTTTGCAGTGTTTTGTTTAGGAATAGCTTGGGCATGTTGGCTGGGATGGATAATTGTCAGGGCTTTGTATGTGTCTTGTCTTTTCCATACCACCATCTTACTCCAATCATTCCCCAGTACAGTAATTAGTTGCATAGTGAACATGTTCACTGGTTCACTCTTTTACAGGGGCTATGTTTTAACATATGAGTAAGATCAGTACCTCAGGTATAACTGCAGCAAAATAATTAATGAACGCTAATTAATGTATTATTATGACTTAATTTCTTCAAGTGCATTTGTGTAAAATTTCTGTTAATTATAAATGAAGAATGAAGAAAGTTCAGGTGGGGAAAGGCTCATCAAATGTCCATTTTAAATCTAGCTAATTTATGGTATAATTGCTAAACGATATTAAAATTTGTTTTGTATTTGGCAAGTGTTATAGAATGGGGAGACAAGAATAGCATTGTTTGATCTGTGATGGTAAATTGGATGTAAATATTTTAAATTGAGATTTTAAGAATAAAACTTCAGTCATAACTAATTAAGGTATTGTTGCTTGAGAAGTACTCACTTAATAAAATTTAGATACCATTCTTAACATTTTTATAGACCTTTAAAATAATACTATTTTGCATAGTCATCTTACATATGTTTGTTGGAGATTTTTTTCCTATCATATTTCACTTTTAGAATATCTTTACTTTTATAATAGAGATAATATTAGTGATTATAAGTAAGCTAGATTCTGGGTTTAGTATTCCACATAATAAAATAATAAAATTCTAACTTCATGTTACATGAAAAGCCTGTGCAAAACCCTTGTTCTAGAAGCAAATTTGTAAACACTTATAGTAATGGATCAGATGCAGCAAATACTAATAGAGAAGCCTTTAAGTAATTGAAGTATTTTTTACTTCTATTTTAAGTAAAAAATAATGAAGATGTGCATTATTTTATTTTAATGTTTATTGTTGTTTGCTGTTTGTCTAATGAATTTCCTTTTTTTCCTTTTTTCCCTTTTTTCTTTTTTCTTTTTTCTTTTTTTTCTTTTTCTTTTTTTCTTTTTTTCTTTTTTTCTTTTTTTCTTTTTTCTTTTTTTCTTTTTTCTTTTTTCTTTTTTCTTTTTTTTCTTTTTTTCCTTTTTCTTCCTTTTTTCCTTTTTTTCCTTTTTTCTTTTTTCTTTTTTTCCTTTTTTTCCTTTTTTTTCCTTTTTTTCCTTTTTTTCCTTTTTTTTCCTTTTTTTTCCTTTTTTTTCCTTTTTTTTCCTTTTTTTCCTTTTTTTTCCTTTTTTTCCTTTTTTTTCCTTTTTTTCCTTTTTTTTCCTTTTTTTCCTTTTTTCCTTTTTTTTTTCCTTTTTTTTTCCTTTTTTTTTCCTTTTTTTTTCCTTTTTTTTTTCCTTTTTTTTTCCTTTTTTTTGCAGTCAATCAAGAAGAATTTATTGCTATTATGACTGGAGATATTTAGCATTAGAAGAAAAGAAATTAACTGACCACGAAAGGGAGGAGTTGTTGGCAACTTCCATTACTGTGTTTTGTACTTTGATTTGTTTTGGTAGCTGGAGTAGTGCAGAAAGTTAGTTGTCACAGGACCAAAATAAAAACGGGTTACATGCACTGATAATTCAGTACTTGTATCATTAAATATTATCACTGGGATAATTGATGTAATATTTTAGAACAAGTAAGTAATGCTGCATTTCAGAATGTTTGATTAACTTTGTAAAATAGCCTTGTCTCAGATTTCTAAATTGTATCATATAAGTATCATATAAGAACCTTTTGATGTTCTTGACTTTGTGTTAGCATTAGTTGTGGCCTTAGTTTTGATACATAAGGTTTGAAAAACTTCCATTTTAATAAAACATTCTTTACTACTACTGGAAAGTGTTATTATTGTAGTTCAATCTGGGCTGAACTAGAAGGGACAATGAATCAGAGAAAATGTCTTTTTTCTTTTTTCATTCATAAGCTTTTACTTCTGCTCTTTTAGATGAACTGCAACATTAAATGGGTAAGTATATTCATCTTCAAAGATGCCATTTATTAACTCTGTTACCCCTGTATGATAACAAGTGACATGCAACTATGCATGATTTCAAAACATGCGTAAATCACTCAGATGTCAGCCAGCAATTCTCTCTCCAGTATCCATAGTTCTGATAGTTGTGGAGACAATGACAGTGGCAAACTTCCTGCAAGTCAAGTAGTATGCTTTAGAATCCAATAGCAAAAACACCCCATGTGAAATATAAAACGTATTTTTAAAATCTATTGAAAAACCTGCAACAAACCCCCAGAACTCCTAACCAGTATTTTGCAAGCTTAGATTTGTTTGGGAGGTGAATGTTTAGGGGAAAAGATTCAGTGTTTGGGACTGAACCTATGGATGGCTCTTAGCAAGTATTTTCTAGGATCAGTGCAAGAATTGTCCAGTACAGTAGCTTTTGAATTTACTTTTAATTTTTTTGTAAACTATTTCAGGGGCACTTTTAGTTTCTGCAGACAATCAAAGTGATAAAGAACAGAAAAGGTCTGTTCGTAGTCTTCAAAAAACTTTTTCCTCTAAAATCCTACCTTTAAATGTGCCAAGTGTTCTAACATGCTGCAGTGGTCTTTAGGGGGATGGTACCATCTCTGTAGATGGCTGGTACTTATTTTTTGATAGGTGACCACTTACTATGTGTAACTCTTCCCATAAGATATACTTTGTGTCTTCTGAATTGAGGCCTTATTTCTAGCTTTTGCAATATACTTGGTAAACCTTACTTTGTGTCTTCTGAATTGAGGCCTTATTTCTAGCTTTTGCAATATACTTGGTAAACCTTACTTTGTTCTTGCAGACATGGCAGCATTTGTTAGGGGTCAGGTAGCAATAGTTATAAGGCTCTGTAAAAAGAGGCCAGTGACCTGGAGAGAGGTTTTTTAAGTCGCTCAGAGTGTGGGAGTGTCACAGAAGAAGAAAAAGGAATAATCAGAATAGTGATACTATTTTCTCAATAGTCCTTGCACTAGTGTCTCAATGTTTAGGTTTACTTTTTTTCCTCATTTCATTGTTCTGGAGATTTTTGCATTTCAAAACAATGCTTGTTTTGTGCTGCTGACTGTTGATCTTGGAGTTTTGTGTACTGGGGTTGTTGCAATTCCTGTTGACTTTCCTTGGTATTCACCAACCTGACAATAATTGTGTCAGATCAGAGACCCAGAGCATCCAGCTAGGCCGGGCGGATGCGGTGATTCCCCCGGTGCTGCAGGTGGCGCTGTAGCGCGAGTTTCAATCGTCTCTCTCAATGGCAATGGCTGACACGGCCGGTAGAAGGGATGGAAAGGCTCTTCCGTTACGAACCCCAAGGGGCAGCCGATCGTGGTGCCCGTGTGGATAGTGAAAGGAGCTGTAGCAGGAATTTCAGGAGAAGCAAGCTGGAACGGCAGGACGACGTCACCCGGAGCAAGCAAACGGCAGCAGAAACTCCGCAGCTGCAAGCTGGACGGCGGAGCGGGGTGAAGAGCTGCAAAGAGTGTAGCAAAACTCTCGGCAGAGGCAGGGCAGCGGGTGGGAAGCAGCAGCCCGGCTGCCGAGGGCAGCAGCGAGGTTCCCCGGCTTTTCTGTCTGCCGGTGGCTGCAGCCTGGGTCCGGGCCCTGCGGGGCGGGCAGCCCCCAGCGGGAAACGAGGGGGTCCCGGGATCTTGGTGGGGCACGCACTGGCTCGGGGCTTCCCACAGCAGAGGAGCGAAAGAAGCCAAGCCGGCAAGCTCAGTCACAGCGCGAAAGAGAAAAAAAAAAAGGAAGGAAAGAAAGAAAGAAACAAACAAAAAACCAAAAAACGCACTTCCATAAAACAAACCTATACAAACGGCAGGATAACCGTGGGGGAGGTGGTGGGGTGAGCACAGCAGCCGCCCCTGGGCACAAAACAGGTCAAGAAACACCCCAATGAGGTGGAATAATAAACCAAGACACATTCATATAAGCAACCCTTTATTTGTTTTGGTTGAACTGAGTCCTACTATTAAGCAGTAAATGGCTGTGACTGCAACTTGCCTTAGTGCACGAGGAAGCTGATTGAAGCATGAGCTGCGTTTTCTTTGACCTTTCAATTAGGTTAATAGGTTGTTGTTCAAGATACTAACTTGTGCAAGAAAAACTTTTGTATAACTCTCTGTATTTACCACAGATGTAAGTCTGTAAGGATGCTTAGAATGTTCCTCTTTTTAAGTAAAGAAAGAAAAATTATTCTGCAGAGGAAAGAAGTGGGACAGTGTTTTTGGTGCTTCCCTGAGGTACAGCAAGGGAAATATCGGGCCAAATCTATTCAGACACTCTTATTAAGATGTTTCACATATTAGCACAAAATCAGTAGAAGCATCGTATTCTTCTGGAGAATGTGCAAGTGTCTTACTTTTATGGTTGCACAAACGATACATCTACTGCAGAACTGTTGCTAAGCAAACAGAACACATTGGCAATTACCAGCAGCCAGAAGTGATAGCTCTCAGAATACATAAGTGGGAAATTTCCATATGTAGGTCTTTTAAAAATGACTTATGAGTGTATTGGTGGTGGGGGTTGTATTTTCCACCTATTAGCCTTTACTATTTGAAAACCATTTATAAAACAGGACTTAAATGAATTTCAAGGAAGAAATAAATTGAAAGGAATAATTCCTTTAAAATTTCCTTCTTAAAGGGATAAAAAATGGGCTCAACAGGAAGGGGCTGCTTTTGTAAGTAAGGTAATTTAAAATGTTTAGTGGAAATGATGTTATAACAGCTGGATTTTTTTTTTTAATTGGAAGCTATAATTATGAATGCTTTATTTTAATTATAATTTAATGAAATGAACTTCTGAGAGGTCTTATTTTCTTTGATTTTTTTGAGCTTTTAAATTGTTTTTTTTTTTAATTTTGTGGTTTGGTTTGGGGTTTCTCTGTTTGGGTTTGGGGGGTTTTCTTGTTATGGTTTTGGATCTTTTTCTTAAGTGACCTTGAGGTTTGACTGATTTAAAGCCTACTTTATTGGTGTGGAAAGGATTTCGACAATTTGTGTTAGCAAAAGCTTGCAGCAATTTACATCAAGTTCTGTAGCCTTTTCCTTCTTTCCCAGGTGTTGGCAGGCACTCTTCCCATTCCTCTGCTGGAGTCAGAGACATTGCAGCACAGTGACCGTCAACTATAAGTGAAAATATAGGAAAAGAAAGAAATATATTCGGGAACAGTTGCCATTGAAAAAGAAATTGTGAAAACTCTTAAAATAAAAAAAATCTATTTTAACCCAGTTGTGATGGGGTTAAAAAAGCCCAAAACCCAACCAATTTGTGCTCTCCTGGTTAGCGAAAAGCAGAGCTACACACAGAGGTTAAAACAAGAGTAGTGTGCTGTACCTGAAAAGGAAAGTAGTAAAATGTCTGTATGGTATTTTTGATACCTATATATGTAAATAAAACAATCACATCCAAATGACCCCATTAAATGAAATCAGTAAAAAATGCTAAGTAAATGTAGATCATACTGGGTCACCCTTAGAAAGACATTGAAAATGTCAACAATTCAGTTATTCAGCCTGCATTGGAAGTTAGCTACTTTCCCAGTACTCCTAAAAGGAGCAAGCCATAATCCCACTGTCTTATTGAAGACCTCTCCAGTTAATAAAATAGGTGCTGATGTCTGGAGCTGTGTGAGTTAATTAATTATGCTAGTTTATAATGGCTGCCACATTTATGGAAGCTGTTGCAGTGCTAACAGCATCTAATTCATTTCTCTGTGAAACACTGAATTTCATGACTTGGGAAAGTGTTAGCAGGATTCATTTTTCTTTCTCACACAGTTTTATGTTTGACAAATTGTTTATGCCCTACCCAGGGCAATCTTCACAGAAAGATTTATTTATATTACTGTTGTTTTAAAACATGGATGTTCAAGATGTTACTTGATTGCTTAATGAGACAGTTCAGTGGGAATATATATCGTTCTGGCTGCGTATTATGTTTTTAAAAAGTTGCACAAAAGTTAACCATTTCTTTTTGTGTTCACTTTCCTAAAAGCAGCAACTTCCACTTGGTAATCAAATGTGATACTTCGCTGTATTCAGAGAAGTGAAGGACAAAATTCGTCAATTATGGTTTTACCCACTAGGGGGACCCATTGTTACGACTAAAAGTGGACTCTGAAGTTTTAAGTAAAACCAGCGTGATCAAATATCAGGTGGAATTTTTATACCTGAATCTTTTCTCTCTCTTGGTGTGCACGCACACCATAAAAAAAATCTGTGGGCCTTTTCTATCCATTTACCCGAAATTTGCCAACTAAGAGGCAACTTCTGTGCAGCACAGATAAGAACTATTTTGCATGTATTGAAGGCTTATGTTTCTGTGTTGTGTCACTTTGCAGATATATAAAAATAGACAGAAAACAAATATTTGGTTGCTTGTGGTGTGCAGAATTTACTGAGAAAATATGTACTTACTCAAAGATACGCTGGTAATTTTATTTGATTTATATGTGAATGGAGGGGAAAATGTATCCTTTTTTTTTGTTCTGACAGCCAGACAATACACTCATGTCCTAATTTTTTCTTGCCTCAAGCAGTCACCCTGCTTTACTCTCGGCTTTGCAACTCGGTGCCCTGCTCTTACAAATGCTCCTTGCTATATCTTCTCATGTGTGCATTTCCCCTATACTAGGCTCAGCTTTGTTCCAGTTGTGCTGCCCATCACTCTGTCCTTCCTGTCTCCTGGCTCTGAGTTGGTCTAGTGAAGAGGATCTGGGGCTGCCCCTGTCCCTTAATTCATGATCTGTCCCCTGCACCATGCCACTCCTCAGCATTCCTTTTAGCTCCTGCAAGGACCTTGCAGCTTGGCTTGTCTCTGATCCTGCCCCCTCTTTTCACTAACACCATCACAGCCCTTACCTTGCTTAGGTAGATTAGTGAAGAGCAGATTTCTAAAAACCAGCAATAAAATGGTCTGGAAATTTCTACATGGCAGCATTTCTTCATCAGTGGTCACTTCGCCTGGTGGTGTAACACCTTTTCTCCTCCTCTTATGCTCCTGTCTGGGTGAGAGGCAGAAGAGAAGAGGCATTTTCTTGTCTTGGTTCTGTTACCTTCTGTCCAGATCAATTTGTCACCCAAATTTAAAAAGTTAAAGTGTCATGTTTCTTAGATGTGAAGTAAAAAGCAATGTAAGTTATTCCTGTATGCCTAGAGTGAAGTTATTTTAATGCTGTTTCTAATGCCATTAGTAACTATTCTTTTTCTCAGAAAGGATGCAAAGCTTTACTTATCCTTTCTATTTCACATATTTATTATTTTAAATTCTTTCCCAGCTGTGATAGGAATGTGATGCAATAACATTTCTTTTGTTTTTTAACAAGGGTTTTGTATTTAAATGTGCTCAAATGAATGAAAATGTATTTTTGAATTAGTATTTACTGAAGTAAAATTTTCTTCTCTTACGTCAAAGACTGATAAACAACTGTGCTGTATAACCATTAAAAAAATTTCCAGCAAAGGGCCTATTTGGTTCAGTTTAATGGCCCTTTTTGACACATTGTGCAGAGTACTGAGATGAAGTATTCAGGCCACATTTGAGTAACTAATGAATCTGCAGCTTGATTTCCATAGTGAAAAACAGGAGATGGCCATCTCAGTCACCAACTTCTTGGCCCTTGAACCTAATTTTTTCCAATTCCAAAGGACTTTCAAATTCCTTTGCTACCATTGGAAAAATAAGTACTTACACATCCCTCAGAAGTGACTTTCACTTCCTAAATCACAAAGTTGTTTTTGCCATTATTAGACTCATCCTGTGTTGGAGTCCTGATATACTACCTGTGGCAGACTTCCAGGTAGTTTTTTTACTGTGTATTTATTATTCATGAGAGTTTAAAAAGAGGATAAAAACAAACTGCAGAAAATTTTGTGTGGTTGTGATAAAGTTGAAGGATAAATCTGCACCTACTTCTCCCGTATTAATGTGTCCTACAGAGATGAGCCCAGTGTTGGCCTTTCTGTGCTAGTCTTTGTGAATCCAACACACCTAATAATTCCAAATACAGAGTGGAAGGCAGGCATTTCCCAGGCGTTTCCCTCTACTTCAGTGAGATGAAACATGATACATGTCAGAATCCTGGGGAATGGCTAATATTTTGCAAATGAAGTGGAAATTGAATGTGTATAAGTTCTCTAGTCCTCATGTCTTGATTTATCCAGAGACCTGCCCCAGAGAGCTGCACTGGAGCAGCTGGAGAGGCAGTGTTATGATGGAACACAGTGGGGGAGGTTTTGTCCCAGGTGCTGTTGGCTCTGCTGCACACACCAGCAGAAGGGACATTGTCTTCTCCTTGCTGCCGTTGTAAAATGTGGTATCTCAGTGCTCACCTAACTTTCTGTAGTGGATTAAGTCACAGAAGGTGCAAACTTACACCTCCTCTACATTTTTTGTTAGGGTGGCATTTGTTTCTTTTTTTTTTGTCACAGGGGCACAAGAGATGTTGACATCTGAAATTACAGAGTCTTTGCACCTACAAGATATTTGTCTTTTGAAGCCTTGCATTGTACTAATTAAAGGCTCAGCTGTATTAAACTGGTACCTGTACCCTTGCTTTTCCTTAAGGTTCGTGAAAGGCAGTGGAGCTGTTGCATCTCCTGTTACAGCGCAACTGAGTACTGGACAGGGTATGGAGGCTCCTAATTCTTGTATCATGCTAATTTTAGTAGTCTTCCGTGGGAACCTTCTGCAGACATCTGACAGTGAGTTCATGGTGCTGTACTGAGTGCATCAGGCTGGTCTGTGTTAGAATACAGGCTTCAATGCAAAGAAATGTGCTAATTCCAATTTTGTTCTTGAAGAAAATAAAGGACAATATATGTAATCTACTAGGAAATTACTGGTTTTAAGCTGCTGTGAAGATCTGTGATGAATAAGAGATAAAATAAATGACCTGTAATGCTCCAATGATAATAATAGTTATGACCTTGTAATTTAGTATTTAATTTCTTGTTTTTTCTGATTGCTCAATGAGCACCTAAAAATGTGCGGTGGGTAAGTATCAGACTTCATTCACTTGAGATCATCAAAAGATTAATTTTTCTTTAGCAGATATAAAAATCAGAATAACCTAAATGTGCTGCTAATCTAATTTGATTGCAGCCTGTAAACTATGTGTTTTAGAGAACCCAAGAATCTAGTGGCTGTTTCTGAGTCTGTTTTTCTCTTTAGTCTTGGAAAGAAGTATTTACATGGAAGGGTAATGATACTAAAATTAATAAACTAAGGAGCAACTGAAAGAAATTTGTGTGTTCTGAAATTTTTTAAAATGCATTCTCTTTGTCTAAAAGTGAGTTGGTGCCAAAAGAGTGGTCTCAAACTCATGTGAAAGATTTAATTTCATTGTTTGTTTGTTTGCATGGCTTACAAAATCTCTGTAAATAAGCACTGCACCCTAAATCCAAACTAGGAAGGTCAACAGCACTATTTACTAAGGCCAGAGTATACCATTAAAACACCCCAAACCGACTAATACAAACAAGAATATAATTACTACTAATTCTTACTATTTTTTTGGTAAACTGTTCCTGGTGTATGACAGATTCCTATGCTTGTTTTGTATGCTTAGACACATAGTGATATGACTCCAGTATCCCTCTCTTAAATTGCTATAATGTTAACTGCAGTTTGAAATAACTGCAGAGTTTAATGAACTGTAGACTTATGTGAAACTGCCTTTTCTCCCTCATGAGCACCTCTTTTTTCTGCTCATTAGAAGCAAACTTTTTGAATTGTAACTGGCATCCTTCCTCAGAGCTTGATCTAGGAGTTCATGATAGATTTGCCTATTTTTCTATATTTGCATTTTAAAATCCTAACTTAGAAAAGACAAACAAATGTAAGTGGTGGGAATTCAGTGAAAGGAATCCAGAAAATCTACCAGGATCTAATAACTTGCCATTTAATCTAAATAGAAAATAGGCACAGCAGTTGTGCAAATGTATGTTTATATACAGCTCCACATTTTTGACTGAAAAGAGAGCTTTCTTAATATAGACTAAAGTGTGATTTTGCTTGAAAATGAATCTGTAAACTTAGCATCATGTTTATTGTCTCAATGACTTTTCAAATTCCAGACTTGATATGTACACTGGCACAGCAACTTGTTTACCCTATCTAAAAGCTCAGTCTGAGGTCAGCAAGTCTAGCTACATTCAAGGGCCCAAAATGAATGCAATAGTACATCTGTGGGAATGGTTGCATAATTCAACGTCTTACCAAGTCACCACATCAATCCAGGGTTGTGGTGGTGAGGACTATAAAAATGCTGCTGCCTTGTCTCCAAGCTTCTCCACCCTATAATGTGTTTTCCTGTCTTCCTCCCTTCTGTTTTCCACACAAAAGGGAGTTCATGGAAATGCTTGGTTTCTCCCCAAATGACTAAACATTGAAGTAAAGACTGGGAAAACAGCAAAGATTTCAAATTAAGGAAGTACTTTTCTTGTTGCTAACCTAAGGCTAGGCTCTGTTAAAGTAGCAAATCCTTTTCCATTCAGCCTTCCAGTGCCAGCAGCTCGGCTCATCCTGCAAGGCGCTTTTTAGATGTATTTGCACCATCACAGTCACATTCCTGGGGACATGTAGGCCTGGGTAAACAGGAGGAATGTGTGTACTTAATACCTGAGGCAACCCTGAAGTCTTTGCTGACAAGTGCCTTGACAAGACATAGAGAGCCTATCTGTGACTCCAGATGCCACTCGGAACATGAGTGCAAGTTAATGTATTTGGTAAGGCCATGGCTGTAATGCGCAAGTACACAGAACTTTTATTGTCTGCAAACATGGTACAAAAGAGCTGATTCAACCCATGTGAAGGGGAGAGTGCCCTGCAGTCCTGGCACTGCATAACCCAAGGCAGCTCACCTGTGAGTGAAGCAGATATTAGAGCACTGGCTTACTACCATTGCAGTCTTAGTTAGGCTATAAATGTCAGGTTGTTGGGTTTTTTTTAAATGCATTGTGAAATACATGACAGGATGCTGCTTCAGCATTGTGTGATGAGATAATTTGGTTTCAGATAGCCCAAGTATAACTCCAAGAATGTCCTGCTGAACATCTACACAAACTGATTTTCCATCCTGAAAGATTTTCTTGTATTAATAGAAGAGGTTTGGTGATGATTTTTTTGTTTGGTGTTTTGGAGGTTTTTTGGGGGGTTTTTTTGTTTGTTTGTTTGTGGGTTTTTTGGGTTTTTTTTGTTTTGAACAGAAATTAAGTTGCTGCTGAAAAACAAAAGAGGCTGCCATCCCTTTTTCTTTTCTGGGCTAAAGTCCAATTTTACACAGCAGTTGCAGAAAAAAAGCAAACACATCTCTAGATTCAGCGAGAAATATTAAAACAGCATGTAATCCCTGTCAAGATAAAATAGCTTCGTGATTTATATTACAGTAAATCTTGTCCTTTAAGTCCTGCAGACTATGCTAATCTGTGAAGTACTTTATCATTGAATCAATATGTGAAACTACAGCAAAGTGACTGTGTTTGTCCCACTGTGGTGCCACTGAAGAGCACATAGGAAAGCAGATTAAAGTGCGTGGGTGCCACATGCATCACAGCTGTGATGTAACTGAAATGTCTACTGTGGATTAATAGAGTGACTTGCTACTGCTGTATGAACTAAAAGTTAATATTTTTATGAATGTAGAACATTTAACATTTTAATTGACATGAGTCAGGACATTTAGAATTAAGTTTAAAAATCTGGGCTGATTTTCTAACAATAATTCTCAGATAATTTCCTCATCTCTTGCTGCCCTCATAATTTTATTTTCATTTTTTTAAGGATAACTTGTGTGTCAGCACAGATATTACAACCTTAATTTAAACTTTTTTGGCTTTTGTCTCTCAATACATGTTGTTTGAATGCAGCCTTTAGTAGATGTGTCACCTCTGGCACTTCATTTAGTCTTCTTTTTTGTTTTTTTTTGCAGGGAGAAGAATCACCAGAATTAATATTTCAGTTTCTTTAATTTACCCAGTGGTTGCTACCAGACAACATATAATATTCACCAGATGGTGTAAGTAGGTTATCAAGTAGTTATTTAAAACAGGAGTTCTTGACACATTATCCCCTAATTTTATTGTGTCATGATTTGCTTGGAGCAAGTGCAGTGTACAACTTCCTCATGAGGGAAAGAGGAGGAGCCGATACTGGTCTCTGTGGTGCCCAGTGACAGGACTTGAGTATATGGCGTGAAGTCATCTCATGGGAGGTTCAAGGTGGATATTAGAAAAAGGTTCTTCACACAGAGGGCACTGGAACAGCCTCCCCAGGGAAGTGCTCACAGAACCAAGCCTGACAGAGTTCAAGAAGTGTTTGGACAATGCTCTCAGGCACATAGTGTGACTCTTGGGATGGTGCTGTGCAGGCCAAGGAGTTGGACTTGATGATGGCCCTCTAGGTCCTTTCCAACTCAGGATATTCTGTGATTCTCTGAAGTGTTGATAGGAACCTGATAGCATGGAAAAAAATTATCTGGTCTTTCTCCAGTCTTCGGGTCACCACCACCAGTTTATATTTTAATTTTATTATATGTAGTATTCCAAGGCCACTTACATTGTCTGATACGTGTCAATCAATATATGTCCCTTTCCTTGCAGCTTTCAGTTGCCTGTGTATCATTCATTACACCTTCTGAATAGGATGTATGTGTATATACTACCTTATATATATAGTCAATTGTTATGTGTATATATAATATATATTTTTTACATGTATTTGTACACATATGTATATATTTTCTGTTGGTTATATATACATGTATTTGTGTATATATATATATTCATATATAAATTTAAAAATCCATTGGGATTACTCAAGCCTGCCTGTGATAATCCAAATTTGGATCTGATAATCTGGCTTAAATCAGGAAGAAAGGAGGTCAATAGGAAACATGCTGAAGATAAAAATGGATAGTGATGTGAAATATTACAAAGAGGGATAAAAACAGTTAAAAGCTGGAAGAAGAGAAGAAGCTGCAGAAGCTAAATATTCTAAACTATAATCAGTGGGAAGCTGTTTGGCAGTGTAAAATTTGCAGTTTTGCACTTGCTGTGGTTCTGAACAGAAGTCATTGAAGATTTTCTGATTTTTTTTCCTTGAGACAAGTTTAAAAAGTGTCTAAATCAGTGCTTTTACAACAAAAACATTTTCTGTCAATAGCTGCTTTTCAGTTTCATTTTAATTAGATAATATTTTTGACAGAAAGTTTTGAAATTGCTAGACTAAATCAATTTGACAATTTTAAAATTTAATTAAAATAGTTCAGTGGTGTAAACAGTTTCTTTGGAAGCTTAAGCTCAAAAGCAGCTAATATCAAAATGGACATTTTAGAAGTTTTGGGAAGGGGAGAATTTGAGAAATTTCACAGATTTCAACTGTTGGTTTGTTCATATCGTTCCTTTTCTCTTGCCTTTGATGGTTTCCACTGAGATTTCAGAGGTTGGACTGCCACATTGTTAGGGATACATTTACCTCCAGCAATCTTCTGCCGGCCTGTGGCAGGGGGTTTGAAATTAGATCTTTAAGGTCCCTTCCAACACAAATCATTCTATGGTTCTATGATTCTCTAACTGTTCCTGATAACATTTATCTCTGACACAGCAGTGATGATGCCAAGGTTATAATTATATTGAAGGACACATCAAAGAGTGACACTGGACTCTTAAGAGATGCTATAGAAATATTGTTTATTCCAAACTGTTCAGATATACTGTTCTGGGTGTTTCTCACAAATAAAAAACCTGAACAGCTGCATGCAGAGGAGAAAGAAGTGCAGATATTTCAACCAGATGATAGTGGTAATTGCTTCTTAAAGCCCTCCCCTTACCTGCTCACCTGGAACCAGGTCAGGATCTGAGTTAGCAGTCAGTTAGGCCAACCAAGGAGTCATCTGACCACAAAACTAGAATAAGAAAGGATGGGGTATAGTGCTGTTTCATACTTCCTGTTGGAAGGGAGCTCCATGCATCAGAAATGCATGGGAAAAGCCTGTTTTCTTTGCCTCTTAACTCTTCAGGGGTCTTCCAGGAAAGAAAAAAAAAGATGAAAGATCTTGTGATGAGTTCTATTGGGTTTGCTTATTCCCCTCCCTTGCCTGTTCTGTGCTCATTCATTACTCTTACATGGTCACTGCATCCAGTAACTCCAGGTGAAAGTTCCCCTCTCTAGGTTTGGCACTCAGTTTCCAAGTAAGTTTATTTAGTGGTATTCTCTTAACCCTGGTCTTCTAAACAAAATGCACATCATCACATGAAGTGGGCTCGCCAGATAGTTTTCTCAAAATAATATATATCAAAGCCTCTCTGAAGAAATACTCAGGTCTGTCCATTTACATGAAGATTTTACAGCAGCTTGTCCTGAGATGTTCATTGTGCTTTTGTTCAATACAAGCTTAAATATTTAATCAGGTCTTAAAACACAGGAGTCTGCTCATTTACTTGAAATTGGGGTGGGGGGTTTTCCCCTTCCTGTTAGTTCATAGTTTTCACTCTCAATTACACAGTAGCTGTACTTTTTGAAAGATCCTGGATTTTTTAAAAAACACTTATTTTCAAGCAAAAAAAAGGCCAAAATGTTAAACACAAAGTGTTTCTCCACATTATTTTTAATTCCTTGGTCACCTTCGAGAGCTAGTTAATGACAATATGCTGCAAACAGCTGGCCTCCTAAATTACACTGTCAACTTCCTATCTGTTCATGTGGGTATCATTCTTGGACACAACCCCCAAAGTGAGTAATTTCTTACAATAAGAAAAAAGAGTGCAGCTTTGTGAGACAGAGGAAGTTTAAGGCCCTCTAAGAAGAGAGCAGTTAATCTCAGCAATCTGTTCACAGGGTTAAGAAAGCTATCACTGGAAGAAAAAAGTACTTTTCTAGAGGTTTTTTTTTCTTTTTTTGTTCCTCCCTCCTCAATTTGCAAATAGATTTTTGGGGTTTTTTCCAGGGAACAGAGGTTTCTCCATGCAGTCATAAGCCTACTCATATCAGTGGTGGTTTGGGAGGGTTTAACACAGGCTGTATTTTGTGCTGGCTGTAGCTGTCCACATGTGTGGTTTAGTGAAGTTCTCTCAAAGGCCAGCACTACAAATGTCAGTGGGCTTGTGGTTTTCACCCACAGGCCAGGCTGCTTCTGTCACAGGTAGTGTGCCATTGGCTTCAAAGGTGGACTTTGAGTGCCCTACAGGTAATGGGGAGCAAATGCCTCTTTGGGAGTAAACACAATCAAAATAAAATCCTGACACATAAAATGAAGATGTGATCAGTAGGGAAGTGCCAATTTCTATACTGAAATTTCCTGCTGTGTTGGTGTCCCCAGAGGCACACTAATGATGTCTACACGTATGATAAATGCTTCCCAAAGCACTGAATTTTCTATCTAGCCATTTTTGCATTTGATGATGTTGAAGGTCCAGGTCATTCCTGAAATTGTTCCTTCCACGTGCTCTCTTTGAACGAGTCTGCTCAGTGTGGTGTGTGGTGGTCCTTCCTCCCTTCCCACATTTCCAGGCTTGGCCCGAGGCTCTCCACCTCAGGAGTCTCACCCTTGTCTACAGCAGACCAGCAGCCATGGAATGGGTTTTTGAGTGGATGGTGTTTGGGTTCTGTAGGCACTGGAGAAGTTGTGTCCTTGTGCATTTCAGGTTGTTGGGCCCACTTGGCTCCTTCCTCTGCTCCTGCTCCTGCTCCTGCTCCTGCAGGAACAAGCTGGCACCATGCTGCTGTCATGCTCCCCACCTTACCTCAATGGGGTCCTGCTCCCTATGAATCTCTGAAATGTTCCCCCTGTCCCTTTCCTACATCTCAAAATGTAGGTGAGCATCTGGAGTAAATTTAGAATCTTCTCACCTAGTTTTTTCTGTCCCTTTTTTTTTTTGGCTGAAAGTCTCTACAGCAGTAGTAAATCTGAGATCACAGAAAGAGTCCACTGCTGGAAAGAATTAATCTTGATGTGGTTTAAGCCTTCATTAACCCATTTTTGTGGGCCTCCTCATTGGTATTTGGGGATTCTTAAGGATATATCACCAATTCTTGTTACTGTAAGGAAGGAAAAAATAAGAAACAAAACCAACCACGTGATCACTCAGAAAAAAATGATAGATGTATGTTCACTTTAGAAATAGTATTAATATTCCTGTAATGATTGTAAATAGCTTGAAATAAACTATCATATACAACAGCAATTTATAAATATTTGTATCTCCTATTTTACTTAGATGTATACAATATTAACTGTAAAACGTCCAATAGTGGCAAGAACTGTGGAAAAATATTTTTTATTAGGAAACAATGTACTGGAAATTTATTCTGTTGCTGAGCTGTGTGAATGTGTTGAGCATTTGGTGTAAAACAAAGCAAATACTGAGGTTGTGAAAGGTAGTTTTCTCTCTCTGCAACTTCCTGAATATTGCTGTAACTGGGTTTTTGGATTGCTTTCTGTGGTCTGCAACTATGCACAGCAGAAGAAATTACAGGTATCTTTTAAGCTGAGAGAGTATTTTTAGATGTTTTGTGGGCTGTGTATCAATTATTTTATTGTGGCAGTGTGTCTTCTGAGTTATATCAATTGTAATAATGATTTAATGTTAAGAATAATGGTTTGATCCTTGTACCCCCATTTTATCCCCTCACAATGGTTTCTCCTAAGTTGTTTATCCCCAAGTTTTCCCACTAGGTTGCCACTCAAAGTATCTGTTCTACTGTTCCTCCCCTTTTTTCCTTATATGAGCTTGTCAATCCAAGTTGTGCTGCCCCCTTCCTCTGCCCATCAACTCAAACCCACCCCTTTTATTCTCAAAGTTTGGTGTCAATCATCCTGATCCTAACAGTTGATTTGTCCCAGAAGCTTTTCCCCTCCCCTATCTTAGTTTCATTGGTCCCACCAAGTTCCATGTTCCTCCCAACCTATTTCCCTATTGGTTATGTTATGCTCCCACCTCCCAGGTGAACCTCCTTTAAAACCCTTGACCGATCACTGATTTCTTGTCACTCGTCCCTGATCCATCCTCTGAATAAAACTTCATTGGGCTGCATACGAGTGTCCTCTCCTTTGCCTCTTTGCTTTGGGATCCTCTTGGTATCCTGCTGCAGCGTCACCCACGCCACTGCTCCAACTGCCACCTGACAAACCTCGGCAGAGGCTCAGGGGCAGCCCCTCTTGTGTGTCCCTTCGGTGACACAGGGAGCTTGCTGGCCAGCTTTTCTAACGCTCCGTGACCGCAGGAGAACCACATTTTATAACGTAGAGTTAGCAAGGAATGTATGGAATACATTTAGTGCCTTTTGAGAATATTTTTAGGAGCATTGATTGTGACATATGTAATATGATTTACAGAGATGTAAGTTACCCACCCTTGAAAAGAGTAGAAGCTTTCACCAAACATCCTTTGCTTTCCTTTCAAAGAAAACTTTTGGATGACTACACAACCTGCGATTTTTCTGTAAATTATTGTTGTATCAGTGGCTATGTCAATGCCAGTTGCATTACTAGCTGACTGTTCCTCTAGCCTTAAAATATCTTTCAGGCATGTACCGGTTTCCTTGGCTTGCTCTGTCTCTTGGCTTCCAAAAAAGGAGGTAGGAG
Organism: Hypocryptadius cinnamomeus; assembly: GCA_013400635.1. Classification (NCBI taxonomy): domain Eukaryota; kingdom Metazoa; phylum Chordata; class Aves; order Passeriformes; family Zosteropidae; genus Hypocryptadius; species Hypocryptadius cinnamomeus. The sequence continues at coordinate 38,615 of VYZP01019139.1, forward strand.
AAGGACCCTGTTGTTCTGGGTTTTTTTACCTTTTTTTTTTTCCTTTATAGAAAAAGGTGAAATGTGTTGGTGATAAGAGATTTTACAATTCATTTTGATTAAAAAAAACCAAAAAACAAAGCAGAACTAATCTATGTTTCTTAATATGAATAACTGAGGTATTAAACCCAGGTGTTGATGTTTTTCTAAGTGTCATTGCAGCCAGTGGGTTGAGAGGAGGGAATTGCCAAGTTTCCTTCTGTTCTATTCGTGACTGGATACATTGGTTGCAGAAGGCTACCTATAACTTTATACTGGAAGCATTAAAAAAAATGTAAACATTCTCCCTACTCACAAAGAATAGCTTGCTAAACTGAGAATGGAAAAGCCTTCCCCAAATTATACCAGCCTTGACAGAGGTACCAGCATGGGAAGCACAGGTGAACTCTGTGAAGAGTGTGAGCTGTGTGAGGACAGAGAATGCAGCTGCATGTCTCTTAACACTGTTAAAGAAGTTCCCATAGGATAAGCCACAACAGGAGGTTGAGACAGGTACAGATAGCAAAACAGGAAGGCTTGGATTCCAGGTCTAACAGAGGTGAAGATTTGGAATCAGCACACTGGTCAAAATTTTGCTCTACAGACTGTGGGAACTTCAATAAGACCTATCAGGACAAAGGTTCCCATGGCAGCAAACTGTAGGAAAGGAAGCAGCTGGTTACACAGATGCCAGCCCAAGCTGTGGGAATGGCTTTTTTGTCCCATTGATACCCAGGACTTGTATACAGGTGGTTCCTCCAGAAGAACTACTCTAGGACCCCCAACTCAGAGGACTTAGGAAGGTGAAGAAGGACCAGTGGGATGCTGTCGGAATCCATGAGTGGTGATATCTTTCCACCTCATGACTCTCACTCTCCTGTGCCCCTACTTTTCTCCTGTTTCTTTCTGTGTTTCTACCTCACGTTTACTGCTATAAAAAAATCCCTATTATTGACTTCTGTATGTGGTCTTGTTTGCAACTTAAATGCAGGCAGTGACATCTCTTATATCATAACAAGACCTACAAAATATCCAGGAGTTGTTTTCCACAATGATCTCTCCTGCAGGCTTAGTCCTGTTCTATTCAGTGGCATTCAGTATTAAATTTGGGTACCTGATGGGCAACAGAAGCCAAGCTATGGACCCAACAGAATATGGGTTCTTATACGGCAGTAAATCAGCTATGTTGTTTTTTTTCCTCAAAGATAGAAAAATAAATATAATTTTGAGTTTATTACAATGATTTAATTTTGAAATCAGTCTGAAAAAAGTCACCAAGTTGATGTTTTTCCCCTTTTAAATAAATATGAAGGCCAGTGAGCTTCCCAGGGAGGTCTTCTTTGCCCGCCCACCACCTTTTTGTGTGATTTTCACGAGGAGGCCGTGGTGGTACACCCAGAAGGATTTCCTTGCTTTCTGAAGTTTGGTCATCTTTTTTTTTGGCAGGAGGTGTAGTGGAGAGGCTCTCTGGTGTTGTAAAGCATTACTTCTTCCTGTAGAAACCATGACCAAATTTAAACATGTGCTTGCAGATTTAGTGCCTGACTGTATAGGTGCCTATTTGCAGAGACCATTAATCCTTTCACTGCACTTATGCAAACCCTGTCCAGATACTCATTTTGCAGTCACCACTCAGACAGGGAGGGTCTAGTAAAAAGGAATGTCTCTGAACTGAAAATTTTCCACCCAGATCTCAGGAGATTTCTAGTAGTGACTGCTTCTGGTTGGAAACAACTATTATTAGATACATTTAAAATTTCTGCTTTCAAAATGAGCCATAAAATTTCAGCTGCTAAAACAAAACAAAACAAAACAAGATCTCATAAAAACCTAGCTATTCTGTCACACCTCACAAAAAGGTAGCTACTCTGTCAGACTTCACTGAGTGTCCAGAATGTTATTTCTTCCAACCTGAGCAACTGACCCATCCCTTTTGATAACCATTGAAGAAGCTGAAAATATCTACTAAAAAGTTACTTCCTTATCCTAAAATGTTGCATCTCCCCTGTTAAGACCCCAGGTAAAAGCAGTCAGGTCTGCTCTCAAGGCAGAGCTTGGTTAAAATTTTCCAGACTCTTGTGCTACTGCTGAGCAATCCCAGCACAGTTGTGTGTTCTGGGCTGAACCTACAGAGACCTCTATACAGCTAGGAACTGGGGATTGAGCTCTATAAATCCTGAGGCCAAAACTAATCTGAGAAATGTTTTCCAAGAATATATTTAATTCTATGAGGACTCAGACACCATAATAAGATCATACTATAGAGGTGACATACAAATCATGGGAAGCTGTCTAGTCTTCTCCTTGTCCTCCCATAAAAAAAAAGAAAACAGTGATGTCCTCTGCTTGCATATCACAAGGCTATATTTCTCTGATTAGTATAATGAAGCTGCATAACATTTCTCAGTGGCTTCTGTGCAGGGCCACTCTTCAATGAAAATTGTGTAATTGGATGAAGTCTTCCATAATCTGTGCAGATCATTACAAACAGCAGCCAAAGGCTTTGCTCTTTAAAAAAAATAATTATTTTTACTTAATTGTAGTAAATTCAAATTACTTATTTTCAAATGAAACTGACAGCATGTAAACTGTGAGACACATTTCCTTCTGTTTTAGCATGGAGAAGCATTAATACATACTTTGTTTTCCAGTGGCCTAGAAGTCAATGCTAAAGGATCAGTAGCAAGGGAATAAAAATGCAGAGCATTTACTGTAGATTCCTACTTACTGTTACCACACTTGCCACGCAGATTCAGCTAGTGCTGTGCAGAAGACATGGTAGAAATACACTCAAGCATTAGATGAACTTGCCTAAAAGTAGCTCATGCAATCAAGGAGTGTGGGGTACTGAGTAAAGAGTGCATAAAGCCCAGAATTAGGCAAAAACATTTGCTGAAGTCTGTGCTAGTCCAGCAAGACAGTTGATCTGACCTCAGAGAGTAAAATTTGCCTTTAAATGCTTAAATTGTAGTTCTTGAATAATTTAATTTTTCATCTTTTGTTTTCACACTCCTTGAGGAAGCTCCAGAGTGAAGAAAAAGAAGAGTGGGGAGCCTGGCCTGAAGGGTTTAAGCAGACGAAATATGCAGCTGCTGGAAAGAGAGCATTAGCACAGACTAATTGACAGCTTGCAGAGAGAGCAAAGCTCTCTGGGGAGGCTTTAGAGCTTCTTGGAGTGCCTAAAGGGGCTACTGGAGAGCAATTCTTGTTCAGGTGGTGAGACACTGGCACAGATTGTCCAGAGAAGCTGTGGTTCAGTTTCTAGAAGTGTTCAGGGTCAGTCTGGATGGGGCCTTGAGCAACTTCATGAGGTAGAAGATGTCCCTGTCCATGGAAATAGGGTTGGAATTAGGAAACCTTTCCGGTTAATTTGCAAACCAAACCATTTTATTGTTCTATATGCATTTCTGCTACAAACCTGGCCTTTACCACAGGACACTTTGAAATAGATTTCATTGTCTACACTTAGAGTTTTCCAATAATCTACCTCTAGTGGAATATCATGAAGACAACAGTAATAGGGGCACATTTCTTCAAACTAGCTTGGTAAGTTTGAGTTTGCTTCCTTGGACAACTTACTATTACTTCTTCTGCGTTCTCAGCTAAACTTGCATTATTTCTGTATGTGGCATCAACTTTTCTTCTTTACAGCAGAAATTTGGGCTTTGTTATGAGGCCAAGTGTTATGGACCACACTTTCCTCTTCTTTCTACCTTCATGTCTTTTAGAACTTAACTGAGTAGCTAGAGGGGTGAGAGAATTTGAACTTATTATAGTTTACATAGAATGTGAAGTTATTATGTGAACTTTTCCTATAGCTATAGGAAAAGTGTCTCTATCAACCCTCCCAGATTCACTCCAGGTTAAGAACAAGTATTTAAGGAGAAAATGAAAATAAATATAGGAATTTGGGAACTTATATGACTTGTCCCTTTCTGGATGACTTGATCAACATATTTTGTTTTGGTGGAAACTTAAAATGGTGAAAATTGAATGGTGACCTTAAATGAAAATTCAGCATTTAGGAAATGATCCAGTATTTGGTCCTCCTTTTATGTTTACCAGTCAAACTGAGGAGTTGTCCTCTTTCTGCCTCTGGTGTACTTTTGGTATACATTTGGTATACATTTTCATGATCGTATTGCAGATGTTGGTGGAAATGTATAGACTTTGGTAGGCTTTAAAATCCATCTTCAGAAGAAGCATTTCTGAAGACAAAAGCTTTAACACAAAGGCAAATTTGTGACTTGGAGGAAGCAGGACATAGATAACGAGATTTTTTCATGCACTGAGTATGATGGGTTTTTTTAGCTGTTCAGTGTCATGGTTGGATTCATTGATCTGTGATGAATACATCACAGATAAAATGACAAGCGCGCAACAATGCTGAAAAAGAAAAATATCATTTACTATCACGAAGATCTATGTGAGAGTTAGTTCCACAAATATTCATTTATCAGGATGCTAGATATAATCACTGTCATAAAAGATTTAGTTGGAACATGACAATATCTCATGTTGAGACAGAATGGGTACAGCTGTCTTGTCAGTGTTTTCTTGAGGCTACATATGGTACAATTTTTCCATCTATTCCATGTGACACATTAGCTATGCTGAATTAGAATACTATTACAACCTTAAACGTATTGAAATGTTGAGAAGGGAGCACTGCTTCTGCCTTGGTTATTATTTTTGGTCATTAAGAGATAAGGATCAGTAGCTGAAGTTAAACAGTATATTTGTGAGAAGAGAGATTTATTTGCCAGCACATAAATCTAACATTCAAATTCTTCCTGAAGTTTGGGTTTCTGAGTAGCAGTAGCATCAACAGAGACCTCGGGGTGAGGAGCTCCTCCGAGTGTGGTAAGCAGCTGGATGACATGGTTCCACCTCAAGCAATGTCTGCTGCTAGGATGTCTTCCATGTAAATTCCAGGGTTCCAAGTGTGACATCAGGTAAGGTGGCAGCAGCGGTGTTGTGCCCATGCCTAGCTGTGCTTCCCCAGCCTGTGGTGCCACAGGGTCAGTGCGCAGTACACTCCACAGCTGGGCACTGGAGCTCAAATGCATCTTGGAGCAGATTTCCCAGCCAACACAGCTGCTCCAGTCTGCCTACAGCCAGCAGAGACCCTCTGCGGCATCTGCTGCTCTGCTGGTGTCATTGAGTTCTGCTCAGCTCTTGTGGCTCTTGTATCTCAAGCCAGGGAGTTAAATTTAGCAACAAAGTGGACAAGCATTTACCTTTCTCCGACATGCCCAGTATTGAGAGTGCTGGGCCTTGTCTTCCCTGCTGTATTTAATGACACAATACTTGTAATGTGTACTTTGGAGCTTTGTCCTCGTTATTCAACATATCCCGATTAAGTCCAGCTCAGGCAGGTTCATTTCAGGTCTGGACCAAATATTGCACCAGCTGTTGAAATCACAGCCAGCTTCTTTGTTCCTGGTCTGGAAATTACAGGATGAGAGGCACTTTTCTCTCCAAAAATGTCAGTATAAGTGAGCAGACTGTGCGTCGCATGTTGCTTACCATGGTACTGCGTGCATGCCTGGGAGCTCTACTTGCGTGACTTGGAAGCAAACATGGAGAAAAAACAGTGGAAAAAGGCAAGGTTACTGTTTCCCTGACTGAAAGATGGAAAAAACCAGTTCCACCAGTGCTAAAGCCATTGGATATATTGAGAAAATAAAAAGAAAACAGTAAGGGCTTTTATCTATGGTTGCCACCAAAAAGGTGTGCAATAAAAAAGCTTGCATTGTTCTAACATAACTTCATTTGGAAGTACTTCATTTGGTAAGGACTTTTCTTTATACAAGACAGCAGCTACCAACAGGAGAGCCATCACCTGAGAACCTACTGCATGAAAATCAAAATTGCCATGACACAGATTGGCATCGATAAGGCAGAGTGAAGGCAGAAACACAAAGAAATTTGTGAATAGTCTGATGTTGTAGAGCCAATTTACCATTTTTAGGGATGTCACTACTATCTCCTATTTAGAGCAAAACACTGTGAGAAAAAAGGGGAATAAGTGCAACAAGTAGACAGAAAAAGAAAAAATATCTTATCAGACTAAGTACACAATTAAGAGCTCTGATACTGCAGATATGATAGATATGAAATAAATTTCCAAAAGTGTAATTTTTTAAAAATTAAAATCTTGCTTTATATGGGAAATACCAAAAGATCTGCTTCACATGTTAAAAACCAAAACCAAAACAAAACAATAACAACAACAAAAAACTCCAAAAACCAAAATAAAAAAAAACCACACCAAAAATTGAATGCGTCACATCCTTTTCCAAGGGTTTGAAGTACCAGTAAAGGAAGAAGAGCTTACAGTTACTGTGGAATTGTGTTGAGGAAGAATAGGCTCTCTCGTCTTAAAAACTTTTATGAAACTCAGTTGTATATGGACTGAATGAATGTTTAAAAACACGCTGTGGAATATTTTGAGGTTTTTCTAAACAACGGAAAATAAAAAAGAATACACTTTTTGTAATGAGGTTAATGATATGGCTTTACGAGGGTGGGATTGCCTCCAGTTGGAGGAGAGGTTAAAGATGTCCAGGAGAATAGAGAATATTTCAGTGATATAGAAAACACTGCTGAAAAATCAGCTAATGAATCATAAGCAAAATTTCCTTTCACCTGTGTTAGGGATGAGAAGGGAACAGCTCTTACGACCTACTAGGGGGCATTTTTGAAGAAATGAATTCCAGATATTCTTCACTGCTTGGTGTATCATCAAAATTATGATTTTTGTCTTTGAGAAAAAAGAGCTCACATTCCTTAAATATGTTTTCAGGATGGGGTTTGTCAAGCATCTTGCTATTGAGATAGGTACCAAAAAAATGTCATCCCATTTCTGTGCTTAGAAATGGGGATCCTGAGCTTTGGCTGCTCTAGAGCTCTTTACTGCCTCACACCCACCCCACTCCAGTCATGTGCTTGTGTGCCAGGCTGGTTTATCTGGATTGTTGCCACCGACCCCTTCTTCAAGGCTGGTAAAGGTGATTAATGCAAATACAGTGATTTGAAGAGTTTCCCAAAGCAGGGTAGTCAGCTTTTACAGGGCAGTCAGGCTGCCTAAGACAGTTTTCATGGCTGGCTCAGGGTGCATGAAATTTGGTGGTGCCCAAAACTGTCTTTGTCACTATACTGACTCTGGAAGAAGTGTATTTGTATTTAATTTAATTCAAATTAGAGGACCATCTGTGTAACCAATCCATCAATTCCATGGCCATGGCAGAATAAATTTAGATTGGGATTATCCACTGATTTGCTATGTTAGTAGAGTTCTGAAATGATGGCCTCTGGCTGTGTTGGTCCCCTGCAACAGAGACCAGAGACCAAATCCACCTCCTTCTGCACATCTGTCCTGTGTGATGCCACACTGCATATTAGTCATAGACTACGTCCCATCTTCTTCCTGTCTTGTCCCTACTCTCATCTTCCACTGGACTACCAGTTTCCTGCCTCCACATCCTCTGTTTCTCCTAAAATTTTTCTCTCCTTCTTGGACAACCATACTCGCCAGAGTACATTTATTTCACTTCCACTGAAGGACAAGGACAGATGCACAAGTTGTTCCTGATCCTCTTTTTCTTTTCCCTTTCTGATCTGAAGTAAATAAGGCAGATGATTCAGTGTTTTTCATATTGTGTGGGTTTTGTCAGGAAGCTAGTAGAAAAGCCACAAGGTTTGATATTTTTGGAAACAAAATAGTTTCTGGTTTTAGCCTTTTAGATATTTCTGCACTGCTGGTCAGAAAGCAAGACAACCAAAAAATGATAATTCTCCCCATTTATATCCACAAAGCATCTTACTGCCTGACATCAATAATCTTCATTGTTTTTTACTTTTTTTAAATATATTTATAATTAACATTTACCAGGTAAAAGTAATTGAATGTGGAAAATTATGGGTTTATATCTTGTTTTCATTGCATTCTGTACAACATTTTTAATTATATGATAATATAATAATTTGATAATAATATGATAATATATAATTTTATATCTAATTTAATGGAGATCCTGGAAACAGCAACCATTATTTTGTGGATTTTTTTAATGAGAAATAACAAAATGCATGGGAAAGCAGGTGTCTGTCCATCCCATTACTCTGAGAGCAGCTGTGCTTTTTTTTTTTTTTTTTTTTAAGTGTCTTCTTTTTTTAAAGAAACCTGTCGGAAATGGAATAAAGAAAAGATTTCAAGGACATGGTGGTAATGCTAAAACCCTGCCCCATGGCCAATAAGTTTCATGGTACCTGGTCTTTGTTGAAGGCTCTGAATGAGAACATATTTGCTAAATATCTATCTACAGCAGGCTTCCCATTTGTCCCTGTGGCAGTCAGTGAGGGTAGCGTTAATAAATGTGAAAGAATTCAAAATCACTTCAGCTATTTAAAAAACTTAATCACTTGTCTCTCTCTGTGATTCTTTTCCATGTTTTCTCCTATCTTTTACCTTGTGCATTTGAGGCTTGTGATGACAGGCACTGTCTCTTACTATGTTTGTAGAATACGAAGGAAAATGGGAAAGTGCCTGGGTGGAACTCATGGCATATTGCTAAACGAGAAATAACGAATGAATTTTAGTAATTATAGCAGATGGCAGAGTGCACCCAATTTTCATGTATTATCTGAAGAACTATATTTGTTGTTTGTTTGGGATACGGAAAGATGGGGTTGACTGACGAAGTGGTTAAAAGTTGGTTTATTGCAAAATCAGTCTCATAGAAGGGCGAGACCATAAGGTTACATCCAGAGCTATCACATCAGAAAACCGTACATCAGAAACTGTTATAACTTTAGTTACAATGTGTTTTATAAATTTCTTATCCAATCAGCTACTTCCACAAAGCTCACTAGCATCTCCATAAACCAATTGCTAATTGCTACGTTTTACACAATTTTGCTGCAATGCCTCTCTTTTTATCCAATCATGTAACTCTACAGAAACTTATTGCTATATCTTCTATTTTTTACCAATTCTATAGGTAGTTCTATTGTTAGACTTAAATTGGTTTTTACTGTCTTTCTTAACATATTTATTTTCTTGCATGAGGCATATTTCTACTTGCTTAAAACATATTTCCGCTTAAACTACAAATATTTATTCTTATTTTTTGTCTGTTTCACTGTTCTATTCTAAACCTTCAAGCCTTGTCCAAGGTCTTAGGTCAAGCACTGTATCCATCTCCATCTCTGATCTTGTATGTTTGAGGCCTTGGGACCTCTCTGTGCTTGCATTTCCCACATTTGTTGAAAACATACCTCTGATTTTGAAGATTTTTTTGGATATTTCACTTCCCAATACTATTTAGTTTGAAATCTTTCTCTGACATTTCATTTTCCCATTTATTGGGTTGAAGTCTATATTTCCAGCATTCTTTCTGTCTTTTATCAAGGCTGTATTTATTCTCTCTCTTGCATTCTTATTGTAATTGTGCATTAAATCCTTGGGAAAGTTATGTTTTTCTTTTCCATTAATGAAACATGGACTGAATTTATGATGGCAGGGTGATTCCTCTTGACCTGTTGTTTGGGTCTGCAGGAGCAGATGAATGTGATAGCACCTATGCATTTCTTGAGTAAGGTGTAAAGTTAAACAGCCAGTTGAGAGTCTTTTTTATTGCCTCCCTGTTTCAAGTTCTCCCCCTTAAGAAAGAGGTGCACGTTCAACCCGGTCTGTGTCCCTTTACCTTTGAGGTAAACTCTCTAACAGTCTGAGCACATTACTCTGCTTTGTGTCAGATATCACTACTGCAATGGAAAAATATGTCAAGACTGAATGTCATACCTTTGGGTAGCCTCATGTATTTCTGACATGGAATCCATTATATCAGCCTGAAAAATGAACATTTCTTTAAAGCCTTCTGAACTACCTAGTTGGTCTTAATATAGGCATATTCCAGGTATTTAGGGTATAGCACACCAACATCATCAGCCATGATTGATAAATTCTTTACACTGAGAAAATCTTTGTACAGGCCTGCATAGCAAAGTGTTCCTCAACTGAAGACATTTGAAAGAAATTTTAATTCTGTGGCACCATGCAGAGGGCATTAATCTTATGATTTCTTCTGTTGTAACAAAGAGCAAGATTTTTAATGTGCAAATCTCGTTAAGTCAGCCTTGGGAATTTAGATGCACAGTGGGATAAAGGCAACAACTTTCAATACCTAGAGGCAATTTTTTCCATATGTTTTAGATGTTGGGTTTTAGGAAACATAAGCAGTTTAATGGATTTCTGGTCTAATATAAAATATAAAATTTTAATTTAAGGATGTCTTACTCCAGGTTAAATAACATAAAGTTCTCACCTATTACAATGGAATATCAACCTGTGTTTGGTGCTTTCGATGTATAGTCAGGATGACTTTGGAGAGGATGGTCTAAGTTATCAACTACCTAGTGCTCCAGCAATATGGTATAAAGTATGAAAAATATTAAAAGAAACCACTGGCTTTTAAGCATTCTTGAATTTATTAAAATTTTAAGCAAGTGTTTCAGCTATTGCATTTTTTCGTTTCCTGGGATTTAGCAAGACCTCTTTATTCAATAACAAATTGACACAACCTAAACTGTTTGCAAACCTGGAATTTGGTTCTTTATTTTGAAAAAATAAAAATGTAGTACTACTTGAAAAAGCCAAAGATTGTCATTTTGCATTACAAAGAGTTGGCTGACTATGTCTGATCCTCAGGCATTTGTCAATCCTAGGCTTCCCATGGGAGAAGATTTTTACTGTCATAGCCTTTAGAGCAAACTAGGACATTTGATGTATTTCCTCATGGATAGCAACATTGCATGACATCTAAGTGAACTTACATTACCTGTTAATTGACAGCTTAGATCTGTCTGGCTCACAGGAAACAGACAACTGTGTGAAAGCTGGGGTAAGGTTAGAGGACAAATGTCAAATGTCCCTGGGTTTTATCTCATGAGACAACTGAGAGTCCGGCATTGTTACCTGGATTTAACTTATACAATGATCTTTGTCTATTCTTTCTTACTGAGAAACGTGTGTTTCTGCAAATAAAATAGACCATGGGCATTCAAACAAGATGATCCTTTTTTCCTTTAATTGTGTGGCTACTATAATATAATTTCAGAAGATTTTAAGAGATGTTTAATGTATTTGTATAATCAGGTCCCTTTACACAATTTTGCAGCTCCAAACATTTATGCACTTCACTATCTAACAGAGACTCAGGAAGCTTTGTATCTCTCTGCTGTCTGTTCCTCTCTCTGAAGCAAAGCATCTCAGTTTACATGAATGAAATAAAAAAAGAAAAAATAGAGACTAATAGATAGTCTACATGTAATTTAAGATGCCCAAATGTCTTAATTGGGCTTTGTGAACTATTGAGTAGAGATTTTTTTTAGAAAACCTGGCAGTTTTAGGCATTGCCTCCTTAAGAAGTTAAAAGATAAACTTTCTATAATCTTTATCTTCATCACCTTCTGCATTTGTTTATCAAGTAATGTCTTAGGTGAATAGCTGGTGTCAGAGCATGAAATACAGTTTTACAGTCTTTGTGCAGACTTGAGGATGACAAACAAAAAGAATAGGATGAGAAGGCAGATAAAATTATCCATGACACTAGAGTTCCATTTAAAAACTAAAAGTTGCCCCTTCTGACCTCACTCATCTGGGTCTGATTTAGTTGTATCTCTCATCTGGGATTCAAGGTAAAACTGTCCACTTCTGCTCTCCAAGGACAAGGTGCTCACACATTCCAGTGTGGAAATAGTGGAGATTCTCGAATTTTTATCTCAATCAACATCTTCTGGACATCTCCATCCTGGTTACCTGGCTACCATGCAGAGGCCATGCAGCCACTGCTAAGGAGCCCCAGACTATTTGAATTAACTATCCTTCACTTTGTGTGAGCAAAGCAGCATTCATGATCCTTCATCTCATGGAAGAAAGTACATCATCTCTTTGATCAGAAGGATTGGGCACTGTTCTGGAAAAAATATCTACTGGGAACTTTGCCACCATTATTCTGGTGACACCAGTCTGAATCTCTTTCCTCAGGTCCAAAAGCAAAGATGGTTTGTGATGATTAATCCTTCTGTGAAGGCATTAAGACTTTCTGCAGCTGCAGGAATGAGGAATGTCGTTCCATGTGTATGGGAAGCATCTGTGAAACAGCTGATGCATTTACAGCTCAAACCCAAACTGTCTCTCTGACTTACCTCTTGTGGGCTCATGTCTTTGTGTCTTTACAAAAGCAATATCTAGACCAAGCCTGAAGAGATGGTAGTCTAGTTGCTCTTGGCATCTTCCACTGTCTGATTTATCATCATTATTTATTAACTAAGAACCAATAAACATGACTAATTGGATTAAAATGGAACTACTGTTCCTTCCTGACATGTACCTTTATGACATTTTTTTGATCAAAATCAGTAAGAAATTACACTATTTCCACCACTATTACCAGTATTTCCGCTGGTAGCAGCAGGACTATAAAAATGGTTAAATATCAAAAAAAATTCATAATTTCTGCCTGATTATGTCTTGTGATTCAATTATTAAGTACTGTCATGTTTAGATTGACTCTAATGTGAGTTCTGTACCAGGTTTATTATCAGAAGTATTGTAAATATAGCCTTCTTTCTCACATGACTTCTTGCACTGTGTAAGTCTTACAGGCTGGAAATTGCAGTATTACATATTGTCTAGGAGTTCATATTTTTTAAACAAGACAATAAAAAAACAAATATGCAATTTTCTGACAATGCTATCACGCTGCAAATCACAGAGGAACTTCTTAACAGCAAAAAACGCAGGTAAAGAATAACAGAAAATAACTACTATAATGAGAAGACATAATGAAAACAAAAGCAATGGTATAGTTATCAAAACCATGATGAGAGGGCTACTGTAAGTCAGATGAAAACGA